>JAJJWX010005036.1:1800000-1969197 GCA_023529315.1 Papaver bracteatum | reverse complement strand
AGATCAGGAAGAGCCTACAAATTCAAATAAGGATAAGAAATAGAGGCAACAATATATTGTTTTAAAAACATATAAGAGTGTTTCTTACCTCATTTGAAAATAAGTTGAAGAATAACAAGAAAATAAGGAGATAGAGATACATACGTTTTTATCTTCGCTAGGCCAAGAAAAGACCCAAGGTTGATAATTACGATCACGAAGGTTCGCAGGAAGATCTACTATCCCAGAAATGTAAGAACCCGATAATGCTAGAGGGTAATTATACCAATCTTCATCATGAGAACGGAGAGGGGTTCTATTATTTCCCGAGGCATAATCAATATCGTGCATGACAAGGTCTTCTGCTGCAATATTAGCTTTACGATGAAGACGAACACCCCAACGTTTATCTTCCTTATTCGCAGGAATTAATGTGTAATTTTTAAAGAAACTCTCAACTGTATAATCAGCAACGATAATCTCCATATCTCGAAATCCAGGTTTCCTAAGATCAACTGAATACAAAGATTTTCCAATAGCAGCACGAGTTGCGAATTCAACCAGAATGCGAATGCAATCACCAGTCAATTGATAAATAGCACATGAAAAATTGGGGTGGGAAATAATTTCATAGAATAGAGGAAGATTGACATCGTAAAGAGGAAGGGGAAGACCTGCGAGGATTTGACCTCGTGAGATTAAAATTTTATGATCATTTCAAGTAAGATCAGTAAAAAGCTCCATACAGAGAGAAGACTTATTATCATGACCATCAATTTCTGAAAGAATGAGGTCCCTATCATCAAGCTCTGCATTAATTTGTTCAATAATTTTCTTCTTTGGAGCCATTGGGTAAAAGATAGAAAACAGAGAGGAAAAGAGGTGAAAGAAATAAGAAATCGCGATAGAAGAAAAAAGGAAGAAATTACAGAGGCAGAAGTGATAAGGAAGATGAATAGAATAAAAGAATAAAAAGAAGAATTAAAGATAGTATTTATAAAGAAGAGAGAGTTTGACGAAGGAAAAAATTCATCAATGCGATTAGATGTGAACGGTTGAGAAGGACGGTTACGAAGCAACGTGTCAAAAATTCAATGAAAGAGAAAAATACGTGTTGCGAATCTAACAAGGTGGTGATAACCATATTAAATTTACAAGAAATATAGATTCTCATGACATTCCTTCTTTGAAGAATTGACATGAGAAGAGGCAAGATGTAGGTACTGAATATCGCAAGACATTAGCTTACGAACATTGTAATAAATATAATAGGAAAGAGTTAAAAACAATGCGATGATATAGGAAGCACGGGGAAGTATAAAGATTTGCGAAGATAGAATAATCTTACGAAGATGTTTGCGATACTTTGCAATACATAAACAGATGTACAAATTTCACTATAAATAGGAGTTCAAATGTAAAATTCGAGAGGTTCTTTTAGTGAGTGTTAGAAAATATCTTAGGAAAGAGAATAGAGAAAGTTGTAACTATTCTAGTTCCATTTAGATACTTTTATGTAATCAATTGAGAGAATTAATAAGAAAATTGTCATTCATCATCAAGAACTTCTTAAGTTTTACAAATTCTACTGAGGGTGTAGTTGTAGGATATTCTGCAACTACATTTTAAGTGTGGGGGAGTGTTTGGATGTTTTGCATAAGAGTTTTTAGCCTTTTTGAGTCGATTTTTCAATTTTTTTTGCATAAAACCTTCAACTTGTAGATATTTTAGAGTCATTAGCATCCTTCTAGGTATGTTTACATAGATAATTCTGACCGACATAACTGAACTTGGAAGTGTTAGGGAACTACGTTCGGATTTCTTACGAATTGGAGTGTTAAATAAGGGATTTAATCATGTCGGTGATGCAAATTAGGAGCAGAGAGAAATGCATTATTAGAGTTGTTGATCAATCATTAGTGGAGACTACCCATTTTCATATCAACCAAGGCACCGAACAGAAATTCTTCCATGACTAAAGAGCTTCTTTTGAGTGTGTGTCACCGTACGTTAATTCTGGGTAGAATGGTGAGCTACCCAACTTCGCACCAATTTCAGCACTATTTTTGATCTCTTGAGTGCTAATTTTTGTCAATCATGAGGGTGATGTCTATGGATGAAAGCCTCCTTCTTGTAGTTCGATTTGCAGTTAACACCATTCTCTCTCTCGACAACAACGAGTCCATAGAAACACCACAATTATCAACAAGGAGCGACATCAAAATCTACAAGGAAAGTTGAAGACGTTCAAGGTTTACAAGCAACAATGGGACAAGAAAAGAGCAAATTTCATATTCAAGTAAAGCAACATACAATGAGCAGATTTTTACATGTGTTGAAGACTTACAATACAATGAGGTAATTTTATATCCAAGTATGAAGACTTATTTACAAGAGCGAAGAAAAGAAAAAGGTGAGAATTATTGAAGTTTATGATTTCAAGGCGATACAAGTTGTGAAGAATCAAGCGGTAAAGTACTTTTCCACGGCCATGGTTTGTTTTATTTTTTGTTTTGTATATTGTTTCTCTTGTCTTCAAAAAAACAAAAACAAAAAACAATGAGACAAGAGAAATATCTATTATTGTTTTGTTTTTCTTTTAATTTATTGAATAAGCCGCGAGGAAGGAAAATCTATAAGGAAGTTTCAAGCGACAAGGATTTTAAGGAAAAAGGTTACAAATTGTCAAGGATTTACGAAGTTCAAGAATTTATCATCAATAGTTGAAGCCAAAGCCGAAGACGAGGAGCGGAAGACATTTCTATTGGATTCCTTGAGAGTGGTGTCATCATAATTGGCAATCGAATGTGAAGGTGAGTAAGTAATCTCATCCTCGATAATAGTGGTTAATTTCCTTTCTTAGAGATCATCAGAAAAGTGGTTTTTAAAAATGTTAAAAGATGTGGGTTTTTAAATATTTCGGAAGTTGTCCTTCCCACCATTCAACGTGTTGCAGGAATTCTCACTTCTTTCCTACCTGCGCACATGTGAGACATGTTCGTACCCCACCCAAATGGTGTACATGCGGATCACACGTGTCTTACAATAGAAGCTTTAATCTAATTTATCGTAGAAATCGGTCGGTTTATCATGGAAACTGTAGGGTTTATTTTGGAAACCCGCATGGCTTATTATGGGAGCCTAGATTTGGTTTATCGTGGAAACCAGAATGTTATTGTGAGGATCCATAGGGATTATTATGGAAGCCCGAATCGGTTATTAGAAAGAACCACATGGCTTATTGGTGAAGCCCAGAGATCCATGGGTAAATTGATTTCATGGAATAATGGTTAAATATTATTTAAGATAAATCCTGATGGGAAAAGGGATTATTATCTTAAGTAGTAATGGTTATCCATGATAATAGTTATCCAAGAAAATAGGATTATGATAAACATTAGGGTTTATCATGAATCTAGTCAATATTTGGGGTTTATACAGATGAGGGTAGTTATTAGGATAACTGACGAAACCCTAAAGCTACATCTGCTTTTGCCTATAAGTAGAGGCAAAATCCCAACACAAAAGGTACAAAATACTATTCTCTTCACAATAACTACTTGCATACAACATCCGCTGATTTTAGCATAGGAGTGTTTTTTGCAGGTACCCCCACCTTTTGATCAACCCTATGGAGATACTTCATCGACAGTAGCGATTGGATCGATTGTCTCGCATCTCGAAGATTGTTGGCGTGATCATTTTTGCACCAACATCTTTTGGCGCCGACTAAGGGGACACGAAGAAGGATTGTGCTCTCAAAAAATTGAGAAAAAAGTTTTCAAAGCCGTTTGAAAGGGAAACGAGTCGGATCGCAGTTTTCTGAAAGTGAAATCACATTTGATCGCAACTTTTGTGAAAGTTGTAAAAGGATATAACAACAAATCAGTAAGTTACAGAGCTTCATAACACTTTGAGAAAAGTTGTTGAGCGATTCATAACTCATTTTGGAAGTTGCGGGAAGATCCAAAGTCGTAGAAGGTTCTGCCAAAGTTGTTAAAATAAAAGTGAAACAAATGGAGCCATCAGGTGCTGATCAACTTGAGATAGTTACAGACGTACCAGCTCGGCATCAATCGAATCACCAAGCAAATGCTCCAACTTTGAGAAGTGCTGTAATGCGAAACAACTATGATGAAAGGGACGGGAGAGAGACGTCGACATCGTCATCGACATCTGCTTATCGATCTCAAACTGAGAGATATTTTACAAGGTTCGGGGAGAGCAACCCTACTCTGCATAGATCACCACCTCCAGCCGATATCAGAAGCTTCCATGAGCGATGATAAGATGATATAGTTAACAGAGGAGTACATCCTTGAGTTAAGAGTCCGCCAGCTGAACGAGATTTATTAACGTTACAGAGATGACTTCAGTAGTAGGGTGCCTCGTTGAATACCGGAGATACTTGCATACAGATCTTTTGATCCTGGATGGGCATCTGGGATTTCGGCAACTGCAATCCAGGGGTTGCTTGGTATGTTGGTGGAGGGTGGTGCAAACAACGTCAACCAGTGCTTCCTTGAAGCCTAACGTTATGGTAGCACAAAGCTTGTTCGCATCTTGTTGCAGATTGCGCAAAGAAACAGCTTGGATGTGGATGTTGACCTAGCTTTGGGCTTTGCTTCTCACTACTCCAAGATTGGTACAATGGAGTGTCTGGTAGAAGAGGGTAAAACAGTTACGGTGAGCGCGGACCTTTAATGAGAGCTGCTGAGAGGGGTTGCATATAGGTGGTCCAATGGTTTGTCCAACGGGGTTGCCGAGACATGGAGCTCTGCCTTGCACTCACATCTAAGTAAGGATTGCTGCGTACCTCCTTAAAAGCATCGATATCTTAAAAGCAGCTGGTGAATGAAGTGAGGCTAAGAGGACAACTGGTAGAAGCCTCGAGAAGATTAGCACAAGCGGGGAGATCTCCATTGGACGTACCGGCGACATATGAATATGAGTTTGGAAAATCCCTTATTGCTGCAAGACGACTGATGGTATAAGGCCGTCCACCCACGCGTTTCCTGGAAGTATGGCGTAAAGGACCAATGTTCTTTGAGTCACTGTTGTGATTATCGTGTCCTTTTGGTGAAGTCATTTTGTGCATTCAAGAGCCAAAAGAGAAACGTATGAGAAATTTATAAACGTCTAATAAAGAGATGTTTATGTATTAAATATGGGGAAGTTACTACAGAAATAGTAATGTTCCGTACCCTAATCACTGCAAGTTCTTGAGAAAGTTATGATGCTGTATAAATGCAAAATCAAAAGAATTTCAGCTGACTTTTCTTGTTAGAAAGGAAGTAGGCCCAAGGAAGAGAAAAGGGGCAAAGGTGCACTTACCCAAAGAAGCTAGCATGGAAGGAGAGATAGCTGCAGATGTGATTTGGCGAAGATTATTTCATCCACATTTATACATAGAAAGAGTTGTGATGAACGAATAGAACGGACTAGGAATTCGAGAAGGAACAAATTTTCTTGGAGTTCTAAGGATGGCCGAATTCTTGAGTCTGTAAAGAATTAAATTCTTCCCGGCAACGGTGACGACTAATTTCTATAGGACTCTTGATGCGTGTCGTATGCGTCAAAAATAATTTCACTTCCTCACTCAACTAATATAAATATAGTATTCGATAAGAAAGAGTTCGTATCCACAGAGAGGCGATTGTTGTTATGCAATTTTCAGATTCTTTATGTAACCAAATAACCCAAGGTGTGTTTTTGTTTCTATCAAAGTAATAATACTAAATAAAGCAAAGTAAATAGTTGGAATAATCAATAAGGAGGAGATATTGGTTAAGGGATAGTTTCATTCACAAACATGTATTTTCCATCTATGATTAGAATTGGTATTTAATCTCTCAATTATCAAAAGTCCTAGGATATCTTGATCGCAAGAGTATCTCGTTTATTTCCTGATTTTATCACAAACAACATTAAAAGATGCTACCGTGAAATCTTCTTAAAAAGCAACCTAAAGTGTAAAAGCACAATTAGATTTAACTCCCTAAGAGAAATAAGTTCTATGAAATAAGACTAATCGATGCAAACAAACGTGTAAAAGCACTAATTCGTTTTAACAAAGGTTATGATTCATATGTGATTAAAAAGATGTATCACTACAAGTATTAACCACAAGATGCTACTAAAAATCAGAGATAAAAACTTTTACGTATTGAAAACCCTAATATAGCTATAGAGATGAAAACAAATCCAATTGATTCCGGACTCAACCAAACTAGCATTCAAATCATATGATAATATAAACGATGAATCATAAACGATAAAATTGAGACAAAACTAATTCATAGAATCAAATAACATGATTGAAGAAATCAACTTTTATCCCATAACCAATTATTGTATTTAGCTACTCATATTCATGGAGTTCATCATCATAATATTCAAAGAAATAAGATGAAACATAAAAGAAAGCAAACCCTAGGAGTAGTTCTCTGAAAAAGCTCCAAGAATAGAATAAAAACGTTATTATTTTAAATTGTGTAGAAAACTTCCTTTTTATAGCCTTTTTCTCCTTCCAAAAATAGGTCAAAGTCTTCAAAATCTGCAAGTATACGTCCATCTACCAGTACTCCAAGCCCATGTGTGAAAAATATATCTCTGGAATTTTCGGGTCCAAAACGGGTCGCTGGAGTGCTGACGTCATCGTCGGAATCCGGTCACCGTCGCCGAAATCCGGTCGCCGGAAAACTTCCTCCGACCACTTTAACCATTGGAAGATGTCACCAAGTAATTCTGCACTTCCAGTAGCTCCACTTTGCTTTTCTTCATTTCAAACATTTGCATAACCCATCTAAATCCAATTTTCTATTCTTGCGACAACGTACCCAAAAGCGCGACTCATAGCTCATATACCCGGCCATCGATTCTTGCATCCGACTCATACCCCCCTCGCGATTCACTGAAATATTGTGATCGACACTTTAACCTCTGAAATCCGACTACCGGAAATATGCTCACCGGCGTGCCATTTTCACCCCGTTTTCGCACTATTTCAAAGAACACAGCTCACCACCGCACTTGCCTTTAGTTGCACCGGCTTCATTCTCTGCATTGCAGTACCAATAATACCCATAGATTTAGGCCTGCATTTCCAAATTTATCATTCGCGGCACCTCATAGCTCTGAATATCCAACTGCAGCTCCGGCTCCCTGTAGCATAGCAGGATCACCAACTCATTGCAACGTACCCGCAATTCCACTCCGAATAGCAAGAACCTACAGCTCATGGCAACAACTCCACTAGCTTCAAGTCCCTGCAATCTATACATCATCCATTGTAAACTTCCATGTGTCTTAGAAAAACCCATCTGCGTTGTAACCTCCTCTCACGCTGCAATAATTTCCCAAGCCATAACTGCACTTCCATAGCACAGCCACAGTCCTATTTGTAGCTTCACTGGATCTCCCAGCTATAGCTACTGCAACTGCAGTGCCACCACTATGACCACTGCCTGTATCCATTCTCAAATCTCAGTACAAGAAATCAGCACACTCACCAATCCAAAATATGCAGCATCAGCTGCCATATGACTCTCCACCAGTCCTGCAGCTCATTGCCTCCTTAACCAACTGCAACTGCGACTACTCTCCCATACCTGCCAATTACACATCCACTGCGGCTTCCGTTAACCATTCCAATCCACCAGTACCATCTGTACTTCTACAACCAAGTCTTGGAAACAAACACCAACCAGAAACCCCATGGCTACAACTCCAATTCTTGAGATACCCTTGTAACACTGGCAGCACTTCTCCCTGTAACACATCCCTACACAGCACCAAGTCCTAACCATTGCGGTCACCACCTGAACTGCATATACAACATTAATTGCATCATCTTCTTTCCTGGTGCTTCAAATTCAAACCCAAATCTTCGCTGCAGCACTTGCACTTTCTGTAGCTTCTCCAGCATCACCAGCTCCCAAGCTTCAACTCCATAACATCATACCAACACCTGTTACCACCTTCTCATTACCACCTGTAACTGTAATACTTCCTAGATTCAACTCTTGTTCAGCCCTAGCAAGAACCATGGCAGTAGTAACTCTTACTGTGCTCCCTCCTTGCCTCCTGATTCGTTTGGGCTTCAAAATACCCTCCTACTTATTCTTAAATACCAACCAGAACCATGGTCTAGCTGATAGCAAACCTGGAGCAGCATCTGATGATGATTGAAGTTGAATTTATGAAAAACTCATCTCTCAGGCATTTTCTCGAACACCTGGTATGCGGCTTGCTTACTGGTGAATGTTGGGTGATGTTTGTATATTGGAGATCACACAACTCCTTCCCTGCAAGCATTCATAAATTTAACACAAAACCCACATTTCTAATTCTTTCTTATCGATTTCACCCAAACCAGCACAAACACGACCCACTGATTTGCCCAAATCAATCACCATTTCGAACCACTTCTTTCCACCTGCTCTGTAATTCTTTCATCTCACAAACAACCCCCTCAATTCTTCCTTCTCGATCTCCATTTCCTTTACCAACTGATGCTCAGTAGTTCCTTCCATCCCCTCTCAAGACGCAGCCACTTTTGGTTTTAGGTGAAGAAATAAAAACCAATGATTTTGTTATCCCTGAAATTTAGGTTCTCTGTAGTGAAATGAGGCTGGATATAGCCACCCAACTGAAATAGATAAGGGTCAACCTTGAATGCCCCTAGACACCCACTCATTAGATAAAGGACACCAAGATATTCCCTTTGCTTCTCTAGACTAAGCCGCCGTGGTTATCTCCTATCATCGGCTTGGCTCAGCTCCACCTCCAGTAGCAGTTGCACGTGAAATGACACTTTTTCCCTTTACGCTCCAAATGGACGCTTTCTTCTTCTTTTTGTCCGTGCGACTCCAAAGTACCTAATAACTCAAAAACACACGTAAAATACATAATTTACATGAAAAATAGCAAAGAAAGCATAATTACTAGATAATAAATTACGGTGTATTCTACACCTATCAACTCTATATCCATGAAGTTAAGTATGAGGTGTACGCGGAAAAATGATTGTGCTGCATCATCTTAAGCTGTTCTGGAGGAGATGTGTTCTTTTTGAAAAAATAAAACACGTGGGCGGCCAATTATGCTTATCGGAGAAAGATAATAATAGAAAAAGATGTTTGAAGAGATATACGAAAGATACCGTCGGTGATACAATCAGATCGAGTCAAGACGATAAGTGTTAAACCAAGAAGATTCCAGGAGAGACAAGGAACAAAGGAGTCGTACTGGAAAATTTCATCAAAGGCAAAGAAGAATATCACCTGAGACTTTGATCGGAAACATAATGCATGTGCTGCCAAGCCCACTTGCTTGGTTGTCGGTACTGGTACGTAAGTATTTTGCATTCGAAATTCTTAAGTACATAGTTTGGTATTTCAAAATATCAATATAATCCAGGGAACATTCCACGAGGTGAGCTGCACCAAATCCAGTGCAGAATGTTCTGCGAATTGCGCGAAGCAGTTACGAGCACGACAACCTCTGACGAATCTGGACCGTTAGATCTGTCCAGCCTCCCGTACACCAGCGATCCAGTACTTCTCACTCGCTGACTAAGCAGTGTACATTCAACGCCACATCAGTGCTAACTGCACAATCAGCAGCACCACGACAGCAGTTTTGGTCCAGTCATCCGACACGTCAGTATCCAGTCAGCCGATACGTCAGCATCTTATGTTTCCACGACAGCAGACAGGTCCAGTCAGCATCTGTTGAGTCAGTGCTGACTGTTCAGCCACGTTAGCTCCTAGTCAGCATGGTGATCCACTTCAAGTTCAAAGGGACAGTTAAATAAAAAGATGAAAAAATGTGAGCAAGCTCGCGCTTCGTTCAAGCCTTGTTTCGTCAATAACTTCTTCGTTTTAAGTCCGAATTGAGTGATTTTTGGCTCGTTGGAATCGTCTTTCAAACCCCTACAACATGGAAGAAAAAAAATCCAGTATTAGGGAAACCTGTTTTGGAACTTGGGACAGCAACATGATTGAGTTCGAGGTTCGTGGATAACAACATGATCAAATTCAAAGTTGTTTTGATTTATTGCTCGAGGTTCGTTAGCAACATAATCAAATGAAGATGAGCAAAGAAAGTGAAGTTGGCATGTACGACGAAAGGGTCTAGAACCGAGGGACACACCACACCAAGACAACATTTTGAGAGAGATTCCAAAAAGAAAAATCACGATGAAACCAAAAATAAGATGCCAACAGAAAAGATACCATAAGCTCATATCCATATAGAAAGTGAGGATCTAGATATAATAGATCTAGTCCTTGCTTCACATGGGGGTGTCTTTTCTATTTGGGAGTATCTTTACAGATATTGGGGGCGGCTAAAGTGACGCCAAGCATGCAATCAAATCCAACATGGTAAAGGAAGTCAAGCGATATGGCGCATCCTTTTCAATATCATTGGAAGTAATGGGGGCGGCTAGGGTTGGACGAACGAACGCCTTGAGAGGTAAATTCTCACTAGTATGTTACATTATAAATAGAATTTATAATCACAGATGAGAACACTTTTTGCATGTATTTATTAAAGAAATACGTGCACTATTTTTCTATAAAAGAGAAAGACAAAGGCAAAGTATTTTGGTTATTAAGGAAGTTGTTGCGATGTCTTTCTAATAAAGAGAAAGTTTAAAACAAGATGTTTCAACATAATTAAGCTGAAGCTAAAATGGAGCGAAAGGAGCAAAGAAAAAGTATTAAAGAAACTCATATGGCTTATTGAGGAAGCCTAACCGTACTTATTGAGGAAGCCCGGTGGTTTATTAAAGAAACCAAGTCTGGCTTATTGAGGAAGCCTAATCGGACTTATTGAGGAAGCCCAGTGGTTTATTAAAGAAACCAAGTCTGGCTTATTGAGGAAGCCTAACCAGACTTATTAAGGAAGCCTAACCAGACTTATTGAGGAAGCCTAACCAGACTTATTGAGGAAGCCCGGTGGTTTATTAAAGAAACCAAGTCTGGATTATTGAGGAAGCCCGGTGGTTTATTAAAGAAACCAAGTCTGGTTTATTGAGAAAGCCCAACCGGCCTTATTAAGGAAGACCGATGGTTTATTAAAGAAACCAACACATGGCTTATTATGGAAGCCCAATTCGGTTCATTGTAGAAACCAATGGCTTATTATGAAAGAAAATGTATGAATGTCATGTACACCAGAGATTTTCGTACATTCATTATTCGCAGACACAAGAGCGTTGAGTCGAAAAATTAAAGGCCTCAGCATGGCAGGAGAATCCTGCATTCAAGTGAGAGTCGAATTCCTATCGATCATGACGGTAGTGATTATTTGACAGGGAGCGAAGCGTATCTTAGATGTCACACCAGCACGTAGGTCATTTGTTATCTAAAGGAAGAGCAAGAGGACATATCATGCCGATCTATTTGGCGTTTGGAACAAGCTGGCCAGGGCCACGAAAGGTTATCGGATAAACAACATATGGCGAATTTGAATGAGCCGCAGAGGTTAGTTCTTCTTTTCATTTTCTTAATCTACACAACAAGCTGGCCAAGGCCACGAAAGGTTATCGGATAAACATCATATGGCGAATTTGAACGAGCCACAAAAAAAAAAAAAAAAAAAAAAAGAGCACGAAATTGAAGCATCAGACTAGATGTCTATATTCCTATATTTGCTGAAGGAGAAACTCTGGAGAGCGCAAACGACTTCTCGTCACTCTTCTTCCGGGTCGTAGAATTCATTATCAGCACCATCAGCAGCTTTTTCATCATCAGGAGGGGTAGCAGCACAACCTCCAAATCCTTTAGCTTTGAAGTTGGCATGATCACGTTGCCTGCACATCAGTTCCAAGGCATTGTCAGCTTCACGTCCTTTGGCATGGAGGGTTTCGATCTGTCGCTTCAATCTTTCGTTTTCGTGCTCGAGATGGTAAGAAGCAGCTGCATCAAGTTTTTGCTGTTTGACCAAGGCATCATAGTGAAGCTCACCAACCTTTCGTACAAGTGAGAGACCTTGTAAGAAGATCGGTTAGTTACTG
Source organism: Papaver bracteatum (assembly GCA_023529315.1). Lineage (NCBI taxonomy): Eukaryota > Viridiplantae > Streptophyta > Magnoliopsida > Ranunculales > Papaveraceae > Papaver > Papaver bracteatum. The sequence goes on along the minus strand of JAJJWX010005036.1, from coordinate 1,957,193 downwards.
CAGAAGAGGTCAGAGTTTAGCAAGACAACAAGAAATCTTTGATTTAGTGGTAAGATGGGTACTACGAAATGGAATTATGCTGCACGTTCAAGAGCTTAGTCAATGTCAGTCATCTGATCATACCAATGTCGATCTCGCGGAAGCATACCGGAGAGCATAGGGCCACGTGCTACAAAAGGATTTTGAATGGCGGAATCGCCGGTAGTCACCGAGGAGCCTGAGGATCTGTACAGTACTGGATTGGAAGCCTCGCCTTCAAATGGCAGACGAGTTTTAGCTGGAGTGTTCGGAGGAGGAGTAGTAGGGTTATACTCCGGCGACGAGAATGGATCGACAGCACGTTTGATACTCCTAACCTCATCAACAAGGGGTTAGATGCAGTATCGACGCACCATACTAGTGGAGCAAAGTAACAAGAAAAATAAAAGGGAAGTTACAAGAAATACGAAGCCACACTTACCCGAGGGAGCAAGTAAAGAAGGAAGATGGAAGCAAGTGTTCTTCCACGATGATGTTAATCCTATTTATACTGCAAGATAGGGGTACATGACGAATTCAAGGAGAAACTCTTGGTTTGTACAGAAATTGGTTTCATATAGATACAGGCACGCGGTGAAGGGATATTGAAACCAAATTTCTAGGGATATACATGCTGGAGATTGACAAGAAACAAGCGTTCCTAGAGTTCCAAAGATATTCAAACTCACTAGTCCTATGTGGAATGATTATTCTCCATGTTAACAACGTCCGTCGATGGCATGATATCATTTGATCTTCGGTCAGAAGTGGAGCCGAAATATGAGTCCTACGCTGCAAAAATAAGGCTATGTTTTCATCTAGGAAGTTGACACTTATCAGAGAAGTGTCGAGTTCAAACAAGAAAAAAAAAGAGAAAGACTTGTAGAGGAAGAATTCCTTTTGAGACGGAAGCAGATGGTCTAGTATGTGAGTACGAAGGATTTAAAGATTCAGTGGACAGTGGAGGCCCACAACCATTTTTGGGTTTGGGATTAATCAGGAGCGCATCAGGCTGTGTATATGACTTCAATTGTTCTTAACCTTTCGAACAAGTCGAGGGCTAAGAAGGGGGCGATGTTCATACCCCACCCAAATGGTGTACGTACGGATCACACATGTCTTACAATAGAAGCTTTAATCCAGTTTATCGTAGAAATCGGTCGGTTTATCATGGGAACCGGAGGGTTTATTTTGGAAACCCACATGGCTTATTATGGGAGCCTGGATTTGGTTTATCGTAGAAACCAGAATGTTATTGTGAGGATCCATAGGGATTATTATGGAAGCCCGAATCGGTTATTAGAAAGAACCACATGGCTTATTAGTGAAGCCCAGAGATCCATGGGTAAATTGATTTCATGGAATAATGGTTAAATATTATTTAAGATAAATCCTGATGGGAAAAGGGATTATTATCTTAAGTAGTACTGGTTCTCCATGATAATAGTTATCCAAGAAAATAGGATTATGATAAACATTAGGGTTTATCATGAATCTAGTCAATATTTGGGGTTTATACAGATGAGGGTAGTTATTAGGATAACTGACGAAACCCTAAAACTACATCTGCTTTTGCCTATAAGTAGAGGCAAAATCCCAACACAAAATGTACAGAATACTATTCTCTTCACAATAACTACTTGCATACAACATCCGCTGATTTTAACATCGGAGTGTTTTTTGCAGGTACCCCCACCTTTTGATCAACCCTATGGAGATACTTCATCGACAGTAGCGATTGGATCGATTGTCTCGCATCTCGAAGATTGTTGGCGTGATCATTTTTGCACCAACAAGACCCATAAAAAAGCCATCTTTTTGAGTGCAATTTCATAAAATCCTTTCAAGTGAGGCAGAAGTTGAGGAGAAATGCTTATTGATCGTTTCTCAAACACGCGTTCTCTCATTATGGTGTGGTTATTTCTCACTCAAGATTTAAGAATGAATATGTTCTTTGGTATTTCTAACTTCTTATTACAAGCATGCAGAAATTCTATGTCCCCATAGCTCTTTGGATGCTTGGGACGCTGGAACGCTTTGAAGTTGGAGTAGGTTTTGTGGGTATATCTCTAGTAAGCCCTCACGAGACTATAACTCGTCCACTAGGGACACCTAGGGGTTTAAAGGCTTGTTATTTATGCTAAAAGTGACCGTAGCCTCGACGACACGGAGTTTTATGTATGTTTTAAAATTGTTTCATTTGATTTTCTCGAGGACTAGCAAAGTCTAAGTGTGGGGGAATTTGATAGGTGTAGAATACACCGTATTTACTATTTAGAGTTTATGCTTTCTTTGCTATTTTTCTTGTAAATTATGTATGTTTACCATGTTTTTGAGTTATTAGGTACTCGGGAGACATACGGAGAAAAAGAAGAAGAAATCATTCAATTTGAGCAAAAAGGGAAAAAAGGTCATTTCATGGGAAAACACTATCTGGAGCCCAACCAAGGTTAAGGAGCAACTCTATTTGGAGAAGTACTAGACACATACCAGCTAAGGTTAAGGGGTTGCCAGTCAGGATGACCCTTATCTAATGAGTGGGGTGGTCCTTATCACTGGGGTGTAACCATCCACCCAAAACTACAACCCTAAATCGAGAGAAGACTTACTCTCATTCATTTCAATAATTTTCACCTGAAATTGAGAAGGAAGAAAAGATGCGCATCCATGGAAAGAACAAAAATCGAAATCGAGATGATGATGCTATAAATGAAATTAATGGGTTACTGCTGTTGTAAGGCAGAGATGTAGAAATTGAAAGAAGCAGCAGCAGCTGCTGTTGTTCGAGAACAAATCGAGAGATTCAGGGGAAGGTGGTTTAAGGGATGAAATCGATAGAGAAGAAGTTAGGGTTTTCTGTCTCTGTAAACATGATGAAGGATTAATTGAGCATAATTGATAAAAAAAAAAAGGATCGGTGGTGATGATTAAGGGTTATGAAGAACACAGACAAGAAATTGATGTTGTTGTGGAGATAAAGGTGTAATTTGAGATGGGTTCGATGCTGTTAGTGGGTTTGAATATGAGATGGGTTTTATGTGGATTCAGTTTTGAAGAACAAATTTTGATATCGTGAAGAAATCAAGGCTGAGAAGATACGGGGAAAAGGGAGTGGTGTTACTGCTGTTGTTGGTGTTGGTAATGGAAGAAACAACGAGAATTGAAGTGGATGTTGTTGTTACAAGGAACAATGGTTGTGAATGAAATGTTGTATTGAAGCTACAATAGATATATGCTAGGTTCTTAACAAGAGAAGACCAAAAATTGAGGCCTGAAATTGGCCGGGAATTGACAAGAATTCAAACACAACCATGCCGGATTTCTATGTTTCCGATTTAACCCAGAGACTCGGTAGATCTCCAGATCCAGCTCAGTGAAGACCTACTCAGACGACTTATACAAATAAGACAGATGACTTGAGCTAGCTGACTCCATCCCTTGACTCCCATTGACTGACGGTTTGACCAGAACGACTGTTAACTTTAACAGAACCGTGACGGAATATTCTGTCTACGGAGAAGCATCTCAGGCGACCAGCGACCGGATTCCGGCCAAAACACAGTTTTCCGGCGAGCGTTTTTGGGACATATTTTCTAAACAGGTTTCTCTCACTTGTGGGCCGGGTGGATTTCCAACTAATGGACTTTGAAGACAAAACCTAATTTTGGAAGAAGAAAAGCTATAAAGAAGAAGTTTTCTACAACTTTTGGGATATATCTTAAAAATATCATCTTCTACTTTTGTTTCTAGGGTTTACAACATGATAGGGTTTCTCTTTCTTCTTGTTATGAACTCCTTGAATATGAATACCTAATTTTCTTTTGGTTATGGATCAATTGGATTTCACATAATATGATTCTTTGATTCAATATATTATTTTTTTCTCCGTACTTTATCGTTTATGATTCATCGTTTATATTGTTATATGATTTGAATGCTTGTTTGATCGAGTCGCGAATCGGTTGAGTTTGTTTTCACCTCTATTGCTAGATTAGGGTTTGTTATACGTAATAGTGATAGATTATTGATTGCAAGTAGCATAAATATGATTATAGTTTGTAGTGATATATTCTTATGATCATATATGAACCATAACCTTTGTTAAATCGGATTAGTGCGCTTTCCACTTTCGATTGCTTTGATTGGCCTGATTTCATTGAACTTAATGCATCTATGGAATTAAACTTGATTAGTGCTTTTACACGTTAGGTTGTTCTTTTAGATAGAACTCATACTCGCATCTTTTAATGTGTTTGTTGATGACAAAAGGAGATTAGCGGGATATTCTTGCGATCAAGGTATTCTAGGGCTTTTGATAAAAGTTGAGATTAAATATCAATTCTACTTATTATTTTGAAAGCATGTTTGTGAATGAAGATGAATCCTTAACCAATATCTCTTCTATTTGAATTTATTTTTTTATTTCTTTGTTTGCTTTTACTTTTATTATTTGCATAAAAATCAGAAAACCCTCGGTGTTTTATATAGGAAACCGAAACAACTTGACAACCTAGTCCTCTCTATGGGAACGATCCTTTCTTGCCCTTGCTATATTTATATTTTGAGTAGTAAGAAAGTGTAATTTATTTTTGACGCCTACGACAACGATCAGTCAACCTTGACCAGGTCAAGCCTGACTGGCAGTTCATTTTCTACCGGAAATTAGCCGAAATTCTAAATTCAATACTTGCATACATTCATCATCCACACTCAACAACAATTTCTTCAATATAATCATATCACATTCATTCAACTCATATTAGATTTATATTACAAAAGAACTGAAATTTCTCTAAGTACCAAACTTTTTAAAATTTCTCCAAGTACCAAACTATTTTTTTTTTGTTAAGTATCAAAATTTCTAAGGGAATACATGGAAGGTTCCAAACTTTTAAGGGAACACAGAAACTAACTGCCTACAAAACTTGAATAACTGCAACTTACAAATCTTGAAGCTGCTTTGTTCTCCACCCTTGCAGCTAAGGTTTCTATCCTTTGCAGGCTTGCTGTTGTTGAAAGCTTGGGCATCAGAAAACTCGATGTAGACAATCCTGCAAAATACAACGGGCTGCATTATTATGACAAGTAAACTAGAAGAAATAATGTTCAAAATACGCAACAAGTAAATGCAAACAAGCAATAATTACATAGGTGTAACACCAGATAGAAAATTTACTAACCCCTTGCAGCATGATAGTGTCAACGAACATAATCTAGTACCACAACTTTAACTGCAACCAGTTACGACACCATCTTATAAGCAAAGAAACATCTGCAATAACTTGTGAACACAATTTCTCGATACTTATACCTTGGAAGTTATGAATTTATCCTTGAACACAAATTTTCGGTAACACAACAAGTTATGAATTTATTCTTGCAGGCTTGCAGCATGATGGTGTCAATTTCCAGCAACTTATTACAAAAAAAAACCCAAGCAGAACTGCAACCAACACATGAATATTATTCAAAGCAGACTAAAATTAGACCAGCACCAGAGTATTCTTCATCATCTTCACATACAACCAAGAAACTTATCTTAAATTTTTCAGGAACTTGACAAATAAAACACAACTCAAAATGCACTAACCAGAGTATCCGTAACAAAGACCTAATCATCTAGTTAAAATATCCTAACTACTTCTACATTTTCCACAAAAGATCGGGAAAGGAATGTCTCCATATTTTTGATAATGTCATATGCACTATTTCGATACAGTCCAAGTATTTATCATTATTTTTTATGTTTAATACAAGATATTACTATACATGAAATATCATGCTATGATGAGGATAATGTTTGTTCAAGTTATAGGTGAACAACATTCAACAACTAAGATTCTGAGATATCAATATGAGCTCGTATAGCAAAGATATAAAATATAACTCAAACTCTAGACTATAAGTCCTAGTGCTAGGATAAAATATGAATGATACAATGAGAAAGATCTTTCAGATTACATTAGAGGAGGCTCAAGGGATTTGACACAAGGACTGTATTCAGTACGGTTAACTATTCAAACTTGAATTCTCTTTCTCCATAGATATGATGCACGCAAGCCTATCATGAACCTGTAACACCATTACAAAACAGTAGAGAAGAGAAGAGGTCAGTAAAATGGCTGCCAGTATCAATAGCTCGTACTAAAAAAGAACCATGTGAGCTCAAGTAGATTCGTGATATAAAGGAAGTTTCAGAAAATATAAAGTTAAATAAACATAAAGAGATAAAATAGGTTAATAAATAGGAATTCAACCAACTGTTTTGATCCCCACCTAGCAGGAAGTAATTGTGCAACTACGAACAAGTTTAAAATGATCAACGGTCTTTGCTGTTGCAGATAATTCCTACAAACAGAGAAAGTATCATAACTCAGGGATAAAAAACATTTAATGCGTGACATTCCAACGCCACTTAGAAGTATAATCCTTAGATCTGGTAACATTGAAACACCATCACCAATTGTACACTTCCTAAAGATCCAAGCAAAAAGATGAACAAAAGTGAAAAACGTTATATGGCAGGACATTACTAACTCAAAAACTACGAGTTTCCATCACACAAACGAGTCTGAATATAAACAGAAAAGTCCAATAACAATGTAAAAGTGATAAAAATGGAAGGTAGACTTTAGTGACCCACTTGTCAGAATTGGACTCATTTAGCTAATTGTAAACTAGGTACTTAAAGAAGCAGTAAAACTGTGAGAGAGTCCATATCCTTGGAAACTGAGTGAACAGACTTATAGTGAACTCAACCTCATCATGTTCTTTGTCTTAGTAAAGTCTTGTCACCTGAGTAGTGTATATCTCAAAAATGAGTAAGCAAAGAAACATAAGTCGACATTTGACAATCTTTTTGAACCTTCAGTAAATAAATACAAATAAAATGCAAAAGGTCACCTCATCAAATTCGGCAGCTGCTCCAATGGGGTTTGAAAACGCTTCCTGAATCTGCTTCATGTTCTCAGCCTGCTCATTAATATCATCCATCATCTTGTCTACATCATCAATGTCTCTATAATACAGACGATTTGAGTATGAACCCCCTTGAGTTCTCGACTGTCAGAACAATATGATACTATTCACAAAAGAAAGTTGATATGCCTACTTGACAAACTCACATAGACAATAATATCTGTAACTTCACTCACTTGCTAGAACTGACCAAAGATCCTACATACATCAAATAAAACTTTATGTCTAACAATCCAAATTCAGATACTCTACATAAGCATACAAGGTTAGCATCTTTACTTGAAATAGTTGGAAACATCCTCCTTGGTAAATGTACTTTCAGCTGGAAAGGTCAAATAAATCTGTCTAGACCCAAAAACTATTGAATCAACATCATTCCTCTCGCCCCTGTAATTCATATATCTTGAGGAATCTTCAGCCAATACAACAAAGTATTTCCCATGACGTCTGAGGCTCCAATGAAAAGGAAACCCATAATTAATAACTTATAAAACATATCTCAATGCTAATTCAACTTTGAACAAAAGAAAGAAGGTAATATAATAAGTATTGAAATAGAAACACATAACATAAGTGTTTATGATGATCGCAGTCCATAATGAACTCTGATATGCATAAATACAACAATCTGGTTAGTTCTTACGCACTTGCAAATCCCTAACGAGTAGAAGGAAAATAAGCATAAAATTTAAACATGATGAGCATATACTCTGCGACATTTACAAAATATTTGGCACTACAGACGTGATAATCATGAGCATGTGCATATACTCTGCGACATTTACAAAACATTTGGCTCTTGGTGACAGTTCCAGTTTGATGTAGTAGCTCAATGGATGTGTTAAATACATCCATCTGTAAAAAAAAAAAAAGACGGACCAACAAGTCCATGAAACACATCATAGAGGCATGGTGAAACCATTAATGACACCATTAACAATGTTACCTTGACATTTTCTTCCCTTTCTTTGAACATTTCTATCAACTTAGGGCATGCCTGCACAATAGTAAAGCATCGGAAGTTTTTACCTCAGCAAGAGAAGTTCATGTTCACAATAACACCTTATGCACAATTCAATCAACAAAAAAATCCAATTCGAACATACATGCCAAAACTCTACAAAGAAAGTCTCGCGTTTTCTAATCATTTAACGTCTCTAAGAAATTATCAGTATCAACCCATTATGAGTATCAAACTATAAAATTGGCCAAAGTCAAGAAGAAATGGTCATCTTTAGTGAGATTAGGGATGTCAATGGATGCTCTTATCCTCTAATGCATTTAACATCTATAAAGAAAGTCTCAGTTCTTGTTTTCTAATACATTTAACGTCTACTAAGAAACTATCAGTTCCTACTGTCTAATTCTTCAGTTTTGCTATATAGTAGTGTCCATGGAAAATTAATCTTGCTTTGTCACTATCCAAATTGAGTTGCATTTCGAGACTGTTTTGCTATATAGTAGTACCAACATCCATTCATTCGAACAAAATTTGCATTTTGGAGAGAACAGAGATAAAATATTTCTACAGGCTTCAATTCTTCTTGAAACTACAACAACACACCCTTTAGATTTCTTCTTAACCTTTAATACATCTTCTGTATCTGTTGATTGAAACTCAAGAACCCTAATTTCACGATTTGGGGAAGAACAGGACAAACCCTAATTCACCAATCCTTCACTGAAATTGTAATTCGACTATTGATTCCTCTTTACGATTCAATTAACATAAAACCCATCTCAAATCTCCCTTTCAACCTTTAGTTTCAACTCCAAATTTTTCTTTCAATTTATTCAAGTAACCCTAACCTTCAGATTAATCTATAAATCGTCATCCCTCCTTCTTCTCACAATCAATCAACAAGAACACCACCAACAACACTTAACTCTTGATCATTTTCTTCTTATCTTGATCTAAAAATCTCTCAAATCCTCATCCGGAAAGAACACAGAAGGAAGAAGAAGAAAAGAATGAGAAAGAGAAGAAAGAAAATGAAACCGGGGATAAGGCCGACCAAACAAATAAACCCTAGGTGTAAGAATTTACACGTGCAGTACGCACGTTTCCGGATAACGGAACTAAGCCTAACGGAAATGCTAGTTCCACTGCCGTTATCCGCTAAAGGAATTATCCGTTAACTTATCGGTATCGGATATCCGTTATCCGCTATGTCGGACGGTAGCGGTAACGGCTAACGGATTATCGGTATCGTATTTCGGATTATCGGTTTCCATTGACAGCCCTAAGTGAGATTAATGAGATTGAACATATATTAACGAGATTGGTACACCAGGTTGCGTGACCGGTCAACTTCATCTGCAATTGATCTATTCACAAAATCTTATTGCAGTCCCCTTCTCCTTGCGGACGAACTATCTCGGGTTTGTGGAAATTTATTAGACTTGATGATTGTATCCAATTTCTAGAATATTTGAATTTATTTACATCTCAAATGCAGATTAAAAAGGCTGCCCTTGCCGAAGAGAATTTCTCAGTTAGTGTGAGTAAATCAGCATACGAGGTTGTTGCTACATATAAAAAAGAAGAGACTGGAATAGACCTCATGGTTGGCTACAGAACAAGAATACATTACCATCAAAATATGTACAAGGAAATAAATCAAAATCAAACAGCAAGAGCAAGAAAAAGAATACATTACCATCAAATTCTGTCTTCAACCTAAGTAGTTATTCAAAGATATAAACAAACACTAGGTCAAGAACAAGAATACTCACTGGTGCAGGACGGTGAAATCCCAAATTATTATCCCGCAGTAACTCATAATCATCCTAATCTAAGACATAATTCACTGCAACCTAAATCAACACTTCAGCTTCTTCATAACAGAATTAGGACAAACTACCAATCCACCTCCATCATTACAGCTGCAACCCACACCTGTTCTATCTGAGAAACATTAGGTCACACGTTGAAATTTCTACTCCAATTTATATAAAACTTTTAATCTATAAAGTAAAAACCAAATTGAAAAAGACATAATCAAAATTAAAAAAAAAGTGCAAAAAGAGTATGAGAATCAGAGTCACCACCTTGAGATTCAGATAAGAGCAACGCTGCTAGACGATTCCTAGATACCAAAGGATTTTTCTGCAATTAAATAAAAAAGTTACTCACAATCTCAAAAAAATCAGAAAACAAAAATGAAAAAATCCGAGATGTAAAGGCGATTTACTCACTTTTTTGGAAGAGACAGAGATAATATGATGATTTTGGTTCACATCTTTAACACGAAAACACCTAAAGAAAAAATCCATAATTGTTTTCTTCACCGATTCAAGGATGAACCCTAAATCAAACTCATTACATAACATGTATGGACGATTCTAAATCTTTAGCTAATCTAAGCTAAGGATTGATTTGATTTTTGAAACCCTAGCTTTCTCATGAGGAGATTTTGTAGAGAAAATAAAAGCTCCACCACTCTCACCTGAAAATCGAAAACCAAAAGAAACCCTAAAAATCGAAAAAAAAAACAGATTAAAAAACCCTTATTAAGGTTTCATCGATTCATTATGGCTTGATGGTTGAAGATTGAAAAACACTCACTATGGTTCAATTATTGAACAGATTCTTGAGATTTCACTAGGGTTTTATCTGCTACGAGGAAGGGGAGAGGCAGAAGAGAAAGAAAAAAAAATAAAAATTTATGAAACTCGATATTGATTTCAGGTTATATCCTAAAAATCACGCATGTGATTGACACACGCATGGGAGGAAATATCCTCAGGTGTTATTCATCTTGGGTGGAATTATAATAGTACGCGTGTTAATGGCACACACACAAACTCAGGATGTGACGACCCAGGTGTGACCAAGCGTGTGACTGGCACGCTTATAAAAAAATTCGTAATGGCTTATCTCTGTTATGAATATTTTGTAACGACCATTTGTACTGGGAATTTTATAACGGCCGCAAAACCGTTATGAATTCCTGTTATGATTACGGGAATTTGGTGTAGTGACAATCTCCTAAAATCTATCATTAAAGATCGTGAAGAAGATATTCGTACGAAAAGGTCTGAATGTGACAATCTTCTCCGAAACCTCTATGTGTTGAAAGAAAGACTTGCAGATACTGAAGCAAAGTATAAATCTCAACATAAATGTTTTCATGATAAAGAACTCAGACTTCTTACTAAAGAAAAGTCATTGGAGACTGATCTTGCAGCTGCCCTTGATAAGATTTCTAGAAGAGAGTCTGAAAAGATTCAATACTAGCTCTACAAAATTGACTTCTATGATTGGAGCATGTAAAGGACATCGTGATACACGCGGTCTGGGCTATAAAGGAATAAACACTCCAAAAACAAGTAAGATCAATTTTGTCAAAGTTGTTGATAACTCTTCATATGAAACAACGTTTGTAGCTTGCAATGTGCCTAAGGACAAAGGGACTTCTCCCAAATTTACTCACAAAAGAACAGTTAAAAACAATTCCTTTAACTGCTATTATTGTGGGAATAAAGGGCATCCTGAACGGAATTGTCGTTTTCGTTTGAGGAATAAAAAACTTCACGATATTATTATATGGGTGTCTAAGGAAGTGATTAAACCTGTTTCTCATATTGCTGGAGTAAAAGGTACATTCAACAAGCAAGAAAACTACTTTGACAAGTCACCTCTTATTCGTGACTTTCAAACACTAAATGTGAATCAAGGTAGAGAACGACAAATGGGTATTTAACAACCCTGAAAATATTAAAAGTCACATGAGAAGGAAAAAGAGATCAAGTTCCATGTCCCCTTCTGTGAAAGGTTGTGAATCCAAGAATACTATTCCATATTTTCTTTACATAAATAATCGAGTCTCAGAAATTAAGACAAGTATAAACAGACTCAAATGGGGCGTCTCCAAAACATGGAAAGTGGCTAACTCAGGCACTCCTAGTTCTTCTTCTAGTATAAGTTCTTCACTTTTGTTGAATAACTCATATCTATGTTGCTCTAGAGGAGAAGTCAACCATGATGAGCAAAGTGCTCATCTTACCACACCATGACTTCTCTTTGAAGCATCCTTATTTTGAGATATGAAAGATGCTCCGTGCTCTCAAGAAAAGTGTCTTGAGAAAGCTGTCAAAGGTGTATGTATTATTCTTTATCTTAAGGATTTATTTCGAGTCTCCTTAGAAGTATGTACAATTGTGTTTGACAATGATTTCCTTGTTGAATTTTTCTTCCTCCTCTTCTTGTTTGGTTCTCCACGTTGTGGTCATCTTTGACCACCTGTGCACGGCCACTAAGGCCGCACAGACGTTCTTGTGCCTAGGGTTTTATATGAACCCCCTTATATATGTTGTCAATTGACACCTTATTCCATAAGGATAAAAAAAAAGGGATTCTACTGGATTCTTGGCACAATGGAAAAAAGTAACTAAGAAGTGATCATGGAGGAAAAAGCTATTGAGTTTCATGAAGACCCTGTTTTCATAATCTGTCATCAGGCTATTGACCATGAAAACAATCTACCAGTTCAGATGTCCTCACAATTGGTAGGAAATCTTCTTCGTGATTTTGAAGTTGTTCGTGAACAGCTCGGGATAGCAATAAGAAATCTTGAGTTTCTGAAAAACGAACTAAAGGAAGCTTCTGATGAACTTTTTTTTTTCAAACTTTAGTTGGAAATCAGATTTAGCATGTCTAGTAAATCTTCTATGTTTTCTGTTTTATTTAGAAGAATAACTAGTGTTTTGTAATAGCAATGATTGTGATTACACATAGCTATATCCAATGATTTCATCTTCTTGTTTTTAAATTTATTGGTTTAAATTCTAAGTTTGTTCGGAAGATGATGGTTGCAGTATTAATCTTTTTGATTTTATATATTGCAATATTGGATGGGATTTGTATGTTTACGTCCGTGAACTTGATTATCCCATATTTTGTCAAAAGTAAAGTCGTTCACATATTGGTATGCAAATATTGATAAAGGAATGAATGGACTTTTAGCAAAATACAAAAGTTAAGCATATATTGTCAATTATTGATGTAAGATAGGTTAAAATATTTTGTGATTCAAGGATAAAGTCTATTATGTCACTTTGTGATGGAAAAATAGAATAGGTCCTTGTTTTGTTATCCACGGTATAGAGATTAATTGTTCCATATTATTGCCGTGAAGGTTCCATTGTGTATCTCATGTTGAGCATGATACAACTAAGTCGATTTCTTATTGGCATGGTTGGTTGTTCCATGAGATGCTATATGTTGAGTATTAAGAACTAAATTAATCAACTTGTGTGGTTATTTAGTTTGTATTCCATGAGTTCTCTCATGTTGAGTACATGTACGGTTAAGGTTGTCATTTCCTATGATAATCTTAGTCGGGGTTCCATAATCTCTTATGTTGAGCCCAAATAAACTAAATCAATCATCTTGTGTGATTATTTAGTTAGCACTCCATATATTTTTCTCATGTCGAGTGTGGACAATTGAATTGATTACTTTGTGATTAGTTTAATTGTGTAATCCGGTTAGAATATTTATGGGTTTTCTTATGAATAATCTAATTGATGAATTAAGTGTCCATAAGTTTACTTGTGTTGAGCATATTTAGTCAAATTAATCATGGTTCACTTTGGTTAATTGATGTGTGTCGTAAGTGCAACAAATTAATACAGATATTTCCCACTAATTAACTGGTAATATAGTGGTAGTAAGAGATCGTTCCCACAGAGAGCTGTGTAATTGATAGGTTATTTGATTGAGCAAAAATAAAGTAAAAAGGGGGGTTGTTTGATTAAAGTAAAATAAAAAGAATAACAAATAAAGGAAAGATGATTAAGGAATCATTCGCTGTCACTGGAAAGAAACTTAATAAAAGTACTTGTTTATTTCTTGTAGAATTTCCATTGTCACCAACCGTAGAATAGCAATAAGCTTTGCTATCCCCGGAATTCCTGTTTCCACTGGATACGGAAGCGCTCGACTACCAGATTCTATCCATCTGAGCCACCATAAATAAGCTCTCAAGGTGTAACCCAAACAAATGCATTATGTTTTGTGAATTAGGTTGATCCTAGCATCAGATGCATAAGCTCGGTCTGCTTACTAGTGTCATCTCTATACACAATTGCTTAACAGAATCCCTCTGTCAGCTTTTGCGATTTACTACTTGTGTATGGAATTGAGTGACTATTACACGTATCACCAACTCCAATACTAGTAGAAGAATTACTATCAAGTTAATTCAAATGGCCAGTTGAATAACTCAATAGTAATCTTAGGCACTAAAAATAATAGAGACAATCGATAAGAGAAATCAACTTAAAATAAATTCGTAAAAAGAATTAAAGTTTCATTAATCAGGACTTTGAAATCATACCTTAATTAGTGAAATTTAGCTACAAATAGATTTACTAAAACATATAAAAATATATAGAAGAAGAAGAAAATACTTGATTTCCTCCTAAAAGAGTAAATCCTAGATATGAAATAAAACCTTGCCTCCCTCTGTTTCTGTCTTTTAGCTACAAAAGAAATAATAAAAATAAGAATTGATTTCTCTTTTGGATTTAGGTAGCTATTTATAGGCATCAAATACCCTTGCCGATCCACAAAAATCGTAGGAGATAGAGATGCAAAGTCGGTGGACTTTATCCCAAACCAGGTGCTGATAAATGGATGTAACTCGGTATATTTTAGTAGAGTGCACACGGATTTTGATTCGTTCGATCCTATGAGGAACCCTTGTATCCTCATCTGCACCGTCGATCTATTCAGCTTCAGTGAGTCGCGTTGCAGCAAATCATTTTATTTTCTTCAAAACGCGTTAACGATCTGCGGAAGTACTGCAGCCAGGCTCCACCACGTGCTCGCCTTTTTCTTTTCTTCAGATTTGTACGGCTTTTAAACTTCCAATCATAAGCACACACGGGTCCATGGTGACGTCATCTAACAACTCTTCCCTGACTTCTTCTCTTCTTCGTGCAATCAGTAGCAGCAGCCCTTCTCGAGCTCAGCTAACGTTAATGGCAGCAACTGCCGTTCCTTCCATGTTGTTCTTCGAGCTCTTCTCTGTCAGCAAACTCCAACCATGAAACATCATCCTCTCTCCATATTCAATCATCACCACATCTTCTTCTCTTTGTTTCATCAAAACATCCAGCAGCTCGAGCGCCTCTTTCTCTCTGTTAATCAATTTCGTCATCTCTGGCAGCAGCCAGATCTAACCCTCGAGCAACAGCAAAACTTCTCTCGTTTACAGCTCCTTCGTCATCAATCACTGCAAATGCCCACATTTCCTTTCCGTATGCACTGCCAACTCGAGTATAGCTGATAATATCGAAATCAAGCTAGTACCCAAGTTTCCTATCATCTTCAATGACCCAGTGGTGTATTTGAATTCGAGTTGCATCTAGATGAACATCCAACAAGATCAATCATGATCATAGTTTCAGTTCGTGTAAAGAAGAGGATGGGGTGCCCTTAGTTAACGATCGAGTGCCTTTAGCACTACTTGAATTCTGGATTCCCCCTAGTAAATAAATCGACTGGCTTTAGTAGTTCCTTGAAAACATGCCATCCCTTATCAGAATGACTAGCCCTTAGCATACAGTGGGATACCAATTGCGTTTTCCCTTTAAAATGACCATTTTGCCCTAATCTTCTAAGTTCTTGTTTTGCTCATAATTTCTTCATACGAACTCAGAATGACTCCGTTCTTTCGCCATTGACTTCGTCTTTTCGTCCTCTACACAATGAAAAGTAGAAATCTTGTACTTGAACGAGTTCCAATTAGTCTTTGGCTCTTCTCCACTTGTAGCTAGCTTCTTTTATTGCACAATTAAGTACTATTTCACATCTTTTGGATGATTCATCTAATAAAATACAAATAAGAGAAAACAAGCGTAATATACAATAATTTGCAAGAAAACCAACAAATACTAGTATGGAACTGACACTAAATATATGTGAAATATTCCCCCACACTTACCTTTTGCTAGTCCTCGAGCAAACTAAACTAAACTACACCAACTCCATTTCGCCGAGGATACGGTTGCACTTAGCATGTGCAACATGCCTTTAAACCCCTAGGTGTCCCTAGTGGACGAGTTATAGTCTCGTGAGGGCTTACTAGAGATATACCCATAAAACCTACTCCAACTTCAAAGCGTTCCAGCTTCCCAAGCATCCAAAGAGCTATGAGGACATAGAGTTTCTGCATGCTGGTAATAAGAAGTTAAAAACACCAAAGAACATATTCATTCTTAAATCTTGAGTAAGAAATAACCACACCATAATGAGAGAATGCGTGTTTAGAGCGATCAATAAGCATTTCGCCTCGACTTCTGCCTTACTTAAAAGGATTTTATGATAATTGCACTCAATAAGATGGCTTTTTTATGGGTCTCACATGTGTACAGGTAGGAATGAAGAGAGAATCCTACACACGTTGAATGGTGGGAAGGAAACTTTCCGAATTATTTCTGGAGACCCCCACAATATCGTGGGAAATAAAAGACTTTTTCTGATGATCTCTAAGAAAGGAAATCAACCACTATAGCGAGGATGAGAGTACTTGAACGAGTTCCAATTGGTCTTTGGCTCTTCTCCACTTGTAGCTAGCTTCTTTTATTCCACAATTAAGTGTTATTTCACTTCTTTTGGATGATTCATCTAATAAAACACAAATAAGAGAAAACAAGCGTAATATACAATAATTTGCAAGAAAACCAACAAATACTAGCATGGAACTGACACTAAATATATGTGAAATATGCACTTATCATTAATATGGTTGAATATTTTGGATTCCAAATTCATACTTGTATGCAATTTGTTGAGTCTAAAGAAATCCTTCTTTTCTCTTGAAATTAAGGTCGCTCTTGTTGTTCCTTAGGGAATGACATCTTATGGGGGAGAGTTCTTTTGAACTTGCGCTTAATTTCCAAAACTTTGTGGGGAGTGCGGCTGTGGAATTTTTAGGGGTTATCTTGTATCTTTATAAACTCCTTGATGAATGCATTTAGCCTCGGCTTTATGATTGCATCTAAACAAGATGATAGAACATTTACCTTTGGTCATGAAATGTCTCTTACGGAAATTTCATTAGGATCCCGTTTTTGTACCTTTGCCAATTTTATTGACAAAAAGGGGGAGAATTAATTGTAGTTCACACTACAAATACATATGGTTTTCGGATCATTATGTGAGGGGGAGTGGTTTCCATGTGAGATGGAGTATTGACTAAGGGGGAGTGAAGTATCACCATAGTATTGTTGTTGAAGTTGTGATGCAATTGGACTTTGACGCTGTGTAATAATACTATGACACTGTATAACAATGATTGAGAACCAATGCTTTTCTCATTGTTATAGCTACGGATTTTCAACAACGATGATACTAAACTTACAACCTTTGGGATCATTGGACTACTTGGAAGTGACGAAGATTTCGAGTATTGTTGAAGATTAGACATGTGGAATAGGAGCTACAAAGTTTATTTATATAATTTTTGTATTCTATATGTATTAATAGTTTTGCCACTAAAACTAACAAAGGGGGAGATTATTAGAGCACTACTCGGTCAAACTCGTATGCGTTGCTATCTCAAGCATGTTTGTCAATGTTAGTGATCAAAACTATAAAGTCTTGATTTCTAGTCTACTATAGCTAAGGTCTTGGACTAGGATAGAAAGTGTAGTTGAGCTCAAGAACTCCATGGCGATCATCATACAAGACGAAGGACTACTCAAGGAACCAGTGGATCTTCATCGACTAAAAGGTATGTGGAGAATTGAACTTATCTATCACTCAAAAGTCTATCTACTCTATCTCCTATCTTGAGACAAAAGTCTTTTTACTATATAGACTAAGAATATGCACATGTGACATTTCGAGCTAAGTATATCTCGCTTATCTATTTCTCGAAATGGGTGTTGGTAAAGCTTTCGCTTTAACCAAGTTCATCTTTGCCTAATGACGAAAGTCATGTTATGTTTCAATCACTTTGGAAATGGCTCTGACGAAAACTAGATCGTGAATAACAACTATATGACGTCCTCTGAGAATGTTTCAATGATTGAAATGAGAGTTTAGACTATATAACCATTGTGGGATATAAACATTTTTGTGGCAACACATATATGTATAAGTCCTTAACACTTGAACCGAAGTTTGCGAACTTTGTTGATCAAGTGGAACCGGAACGTGAGCAGCAACTCAGTCCGCGAACTCATTCCTCGAACCCAGTCCGCGAACTGGCGTAAGTTCTCGAACCTAAGAATATCTGCCGAAGTTGAAGCTCAGGTGCAGCCCGCGAACCCATTCCGTGAACTGACGGAAGTTCTCATCCCGAGAAATTCTGCTGGAGTTTATTAACTTCAACTAGTTAGCTTGAGTCCGCAAACTCAAGAGGTTATGTCTGAAAACGTTGTTCGTGAACTTATCTTAAATTACTAAGGAATGCGTTTGCAAACCGTGGCTTTATAGTTCATGAAATGATTCGAGTGAATCACTTCATTTTTTATTCAATTGTGTCTCTTATAGTACTTGAGATCTCATAGCAATTGAACAACTCTCTATCTAGTTCATTTGAGTCATTTGGACTAGTTACGGTGAAGAAGAATATGGTTGATATGAAAGTTATCATTTGGCTAACCATTTGGTTGACTAATATTGAACCAACCATTATACACGTTTGGGTACGGTTACACGAAATCAAAACTTCAAGTACAAGTGTGTATTACAAGCTAAGTTTTCGATCTAACGGTTGAGAGATATTAGCTTGTATCTAATCAGGTTTTCATCTAACAGTGAATATTGAATTCTTTGTTACCAAGCTAACATTGATTGCAAACCCTGATTTTAAAGACTATATAAGGGAGAACTCTAGCAAATGGGAAACCTAATCCCCACACATTCTGCGTGATACTAGTTTGCTAAATCTAGAGTCGATTCTCCTTTAACCTTTGGTTTTCTTCTTCTAAAACCAGGTTAACGACTTAAAGACTTCATTGGGATTGTGAAGCCAGACCAATACTACTTTTCTTGTAGTTGTGTGATCTGATCTTTCTATTTCTATCATACGAGTATAATTGTAATAATTGGCTTGAGATTTCTATCTCCGATAGGCAAGATAAAAGTAGTCACAAACATCTTCGTCTCATTGTTTGTGATTCCTCAATAATCTTCTTCGATGCGTCGATTAAGTTTATTGTGAGGTGATTGATGAAACTGAGCAGTTCTTCGGGAATATAAGTTTGGTTTTATCAATTGGTTCATGTTCACCTTGATTTATCAAAAGACGGAACAAAACTTATAGGTTTATTCGTGGGAGACGAATTTATCTATTACATGTAGACTTTTCTGTGTGAGACAGATTTGTTTGCTAAAGTCTTCGACTTTGGGTCGTAGCAACTCTTAGTTGTGGGTGAGATCATCTAAGGGAATCAAGTGCACAATATATTGCTAGGATCAGAGGCGTAGGAACATAACTGTACCTTGGATCAGTGTGAGATTGGTTGGGGTTCAACAAAAATCCAGACCGAAGTTAGCTTGTAGTAGGCTAGTGTCTGTAGCGGCTTAATACAGTGTATGTTTAATCTGGACTAGGTCCCCGAGGTTTTTATGCATTTGCGGTTTCCTAGTTAACAAAATTCTGGTGTTTGTGTTATTTCTTTTCCGCATTATATTTTGTTATATAATTAAAATAATACAGATTGTGCGTTGTTCAATCGATTAGCAGATCCGACCTATTGGTTGTTAATTTAAATCGATTGACACTTGGATATTGGTATTTGGTACCATCCATGTTATCTCTTTGATTAGACTCGCGAATCATATTTGCTTGAGTAAATCAAATCGAGATATTGAGATAATAACTACTTGAGTATTTTCTATTGATTGAGTCTAGTTGATTCTCTAGAAAACAACTCGGAATTGTACATAAAGATTGCTAATCGAAATATTGGGTGAGGTTGTTAGACCCCGATTTTTCAGTTATTATCGACAATTTCACTCTTTATAGGGTTGTGAGTTGTGCGTACACAAACCTTTTAAAGGTTTAGAAACCCTACATTCCTTTTTCCTTCTCTGATACTCTTTATATCTTAAGACTGCTTGTTGAGTTTTTTTCGTGAATTCCTCTCACAAAACCGTGATTACATGGAAACTCCAAGCACTATGTCTTCTGATGGGAAAGATATCAATATGATTGTTAAGCCATCAATCACCAAGGAAATGGAGAAATCTCATTTGTCTCCAACTTTGAAAAGAAAAAGAAGGAATGTGAGGAAGCCAAGAGTTGTTCCTTCAAACTCTCAGAAGTTTTCTGATGTTCTTGAAGAGTTGAAGCATGCAAGAAAAGTGATTCAACAAATAAAGGCTTGTGTTTTAAGATCATTGGAAATTTAGAAGGCCATGGTTCGACATCATCAGCCAAGAAGGTTTATTGGTATTGACTCCTTTCTCCATGAACCATATGTTCCAATGGCTGTTGACGACAAGGAGTTCGGGGAAGACAAGGAGTTTTTCAAAGATCTTAATATCTAGGAAACTTCTTAAGAGAAATTTTATTATTGTTTTTGTTTAAGAAGGATAACTAGAGTTTGGAATAACCATTATTGTGAGTACACATAGCTATGTCCAACGTTTTTCATCTTGCAATGTTTTGAGATTTATTTATTTAAATTCTAAAGTTGATTTGGAAGATGATTTTTGCAGTATTAATCTTTATGGTTTTATATATTGCAATATATTATGGGATATGCGTGTTTGCGTCCATGAACTATTATTGTCCCATACAATATCAAAAGTTATCTCTTTCATATATCGATATGCATGTATTGATACAAGATCGGTGAACTATTGACAAACAAAAGTTAAGCCTATTATGTCATTTATTGATAGAAGATAGATTAAAATCTTTTGTTTACGAGGATTATGTCTATTATATGTCATTGTGCAAATAGTGATAGAAAATAGAATGAATCCCTTGTATATTCCGCAATATTGATCTTCTCTGATCCATATCTTTTGTATATACCGTGCGACTCCATAAGTCTTCTTATGTGAGAATTTCCAACTAGACTAATCATAGATTCGTTTTTGGATAATTTGGTTGTGTATTCCAATTAAATTAATCATGGGTTGTCTTGTGATTAGTTTAATTGAGAATTTTGGATACAAAATCAGTTTTGTGGTTTTTGGTGTCCAAAGAAATCCTCTTTTCTTGTAAAAGTAACGTCGCTCTTGTTGTTCTTTCGGGAATGACATCAAATGGGGGAAACTTCTTTTGAACTTGTGCTTAATTTCCATATCTTTGTGGGGAGTGCGAATGTGGAATATTTTATGAGTTATCTTATCTTTATAAACTCCTTGATGAATGCATTTAACTTCGGCTTTATGATTGCATCTAAATAAAGTTGATATGTACTTTTCTTTGGTCTTGAAGCGTCTCCGTGGAAATTTCATTAGGATCCCGTTTTCTTACCTTTGCCAATTTTATTGACAAAAAGGGGGAGAATTAATATGTAGTTCACACGACAAATACATATGGTTTTCGGATCATTATGTAAGGGGAAGTGGTTTTCATGTTGAGATGAAAGTATTGATTAAGGGGGAGTGATACATATCACCATAGTATTGTTGTCAAAGTTGTGATATAATTGAACTTTGATACTGTGTAATAATACTATGACACTGTATAACAATAATCGATAGCTTTTGTTTTCTCATTATTATGGGTACGGATCTTCAACAACTATGATGATAAACTGAACATCTACGGATCATGGGAGTACTTGGAAAACATGAAGTTTTCGAGTAATATTGAAGCACCAAGGAGATCAAGCATGTGGACGAGAAGCTACAAAGTTTAATCTATTTTGTAATCCATATATATTGATAGTTTTGTCACCAAAAATGACAAAGGGGTAGATTGTTAGAGCATTGCTCGGTCGAACTCGCAAGAATTTCTATCTCAATCTTGTTTGTCAAAACTATATATCTTGATTTCTAGTTTACTTATATCTAAGTCTCGGACTAGGATAGTTAAGTGTAGTTGAGATCCAGACTCCATGATGATCATCTTACGAAGATGAAGAACTACTCAAGGAACGAGCGAAACTTCACCCGATTAAAAGGTATGTGGATACTTGGACTTCTCTATCACTCAAAAGTCTATCTACTCTATCTCCTACTCTTGAGACAAAATTCGTATAAGTATGATAGTTTTCATACATACACATTTGCTATTTCGAGCCGAGTTTACTCACCTATCTATTTCTCATACTATGTGTTGGTAAGCTTTCGCTTTAACCATTATTCATCTTTACCCGTGACGAAAGTCATGATGACGCTTCAATCTTGAAAATAGCTTTGATGATGATAATGGTGAATAACGACTATTATAACATTATAGAATAATGTTTCAATGATTGAAATGTAGAGTTGAGATTACCATCTATGGATATAAGCATATATAGTGTGTTCGCACATTAGTGTATAAATACATGTGCCGGAAACCAAGTGTGTGCATACGGTATTGGTAAAGGAGACATGTTGGGTACGCGTACCCGTTCGCGTACTGGCAGAACTTTTTCTCCCAGAAAATTCTGCCGAGTTTGGAGTTTACGAACTCATAAACCAGTCACCTTAGGTACGCGTACCCGTGGCTATATTGTTCATGAATTGATTCAAATGAATCAAACCAATTTTGTTTCAATTGTGTCTATGTATAAATACCTAAGCAATTAAACAACTCTTCAACTAGTTCTTTTGAAGTCATTTGAACTAGTTATGAGAAAGATGAATATGGTTAATATGAAAGTGCTCATATGGATAACCATTGGTTAACTATTTTTGAACCAACTAAGCATACACGTTTAGGTACAGTTACTCAAACCTAAATGAATTAATGAAATATATTTCATTTGTGTGTGAAAAGCTAAGTTTCGATCTAACAGTTGAAAGATATGAGCTTGGTTGAATCAGATTTTTAATCTAACGGTGAATATTGAATGCTTTATTACTAAGCTAACATTGATTGCAAACCATGATTTGAAAACTATATAAAGGAGAACTCTAGCAACTGGAAAAACTAATCCCCACACCTCCTGTGTGATACTAGTTGGTTTAGCTAGAGTCGATTCTCCTTTAACCTTAGGTTTTTTCTCGAGACCCTGTAGGTTAACGACTTAAAGACTTCATTGGGAATGTGAAGCCAGACGAAAATACTTCTCTTGTAGTTAAGCGATATGATCTTTCCATTTTCTATCATACGAGTTCAATTGAAAGATTGACTTGAGATTATATCTCCGATATGGAAAGATAAGAAGAAATCACAAACATCTTCGTCTCATCGTTTGTAATTCCGCAATATCTTGTTTCGCTACCATACGATTAAGATTATTGTGAGATGATTAATAATTCTAGGCTGTTATTCGGGAATATGAGTTCGGGTTATCGATTGGTTCCTGTTCACCTTGATTTCTATCAAAAGATGGAACAAACTTGTAGGTTTATCTGTAGGAGACAGATTTATCTATCATCGTAGAATTTTCTGTGTGATAAAGATTTGTTTATTCAAGTCTTCGACTTTGGGTCGTAGAAACTCTTGGTGGTGGGTGAGATCAGCTAAGGAAATCAAGTGCGTAGCATCCTTCTAGGATCAGAAGCATAAGGAGTGTAATTGTACCTTGAATTAGTGTGAGAATGATTAGGTTCAACTACAGTCCAGACCGAAGTTAGTTTGTAGTAGGCTAGTGTCTGTAGCGTCTTAATACAGTGTGGTGTTCAATATGGATTAGGTCCCTTTTTTGCATTGCGGTTTTCTCGTTAACAAAACTTCTGGTATCTGTGTTGAAAAATCAGGGGTCTAATAACCTCACCCAATATTTCGATTAGCAATCTGTATGGACAATTCCGAGTTGTTTTCTAGAGAATCAACTAGACTCAATCAATAGAAAATACTCAAGGATTTATTATCTCAATATCTCGATTTTATTTACTCAAGCAAATATGATTCGCGAGTCTAATCAAAGAGAGATAACATGGATGGTACCAAAGACCAATATCCAAGTGTCAATCGATTTAAATTAACAACCAATAGGTCAGATATGCTAATCGATTGAACAACGCATAACCTGTATTATTTCAATTATATAACAAAATATAATGCGGAAAAGAAATAACACAAACACCATAATTTTGTTAATGAGGAAACCGCAAATGCAGGAAAAACCCCCGGGACCTAGTCCAGATTAAACATAGACTGTATTAAGCCGCTACAGACACTAGCCTACTACAAGCTAACTTCGGTCTGGACTGTAGTTGAACCCAAACCAATCTCACTCTGATCCAAGGTACAATTATGCTCCTACGCCTCTGATCCCAGCAGAATATTGTGCACTTGATTCCCTTAGATGATCTCACCCACAACCAAGAGTTGCTACGACCCAAAGTCGAAGACTTTAGCAAACAAATCTGTCTCACATAGAAAAGTCTACCAGAGAGATAAATTCGTCTCCCACGAATAAACCTATGAGTTTTATTCCGTCTTTTGATAAATCAAGGTGAACAGGAACCAATCAATAAAACCAGACTTATATTCCCGAAGAACAGCTCAGTTTTATCAATCACCTCACAATAGTCTTAATCGACGCAGCGAAAAAAGACATTGTGGAATCACAAACGATGAGACGAAGATGTTTGTGATTACTTTTATATCTTGCCTATCGGAGATAGAAATCTCAATCCAATTATTATAATTGTACTCGTACGATAGAAACAGCAAGATCATATCACACAACTACAAGAAAAGTAGTATCGGTATGGCTTCACAATCCCAATGAAGGCTTTAAGTCGTTAACCTGGTTTTAGAAGAAGAAAACCAAAGGTTAAATGAGAATCGACTCTAGCTTAGAAAATTAGTGTCAGAAAGAATGTGTGGGGATTAGGTTTCCTAGTTGCTAGAGTTCTCCCTTATATAGTCTTTCAAATCAGGGTTTGTAATCAATGTTAGCTTAGTAACGAAGCATTCAATATTCGTCGTTAGATGAAAACTTGATTAGATATAAGCTAATATCTCTCAACCGTTAGATCGAAAACTTAGCTTGCCATATACACATATACTTGACGATTTTGGGTTTGTTTAACCGTACCCAAACGTGTACAATAGTTGGTTCAATATTAGTCAACCAAATGGTTAGCCAAATGATAACTTTCATATCAACCATATTCTTCTTCACCATAACTAGTCCAAATGACTCAAATGAACTAGTTAGAGAGTTTTTCAATTGGTATGAGATCTTATGTACTACACAAGACACAATTGAAGCAAAAACGATGTGATTCACTCGAATTGTTTCATGAAATATAAATCCACGGTTTGCAATATCATTCCTTAGATAATTTAAATAAGTTCATAAACATCGTTTTTAGACATAACCTCTCAAGTTCGCGGACTCACATAACCGGTTGGAGTTCAAAAACTCTAGCATAACTGGTTGGAGTTCACAAACTCCAGCATAACCGGTTGGATTTCACAAACTCCAGCAGAAATTCTCGGGTTCAAGAACTTCCGTCAGTTCGCGAACTAAAATTGAGCTACAACTCCAGCAGAAATTCTCGGGTTCGAGAACTACGCATATTCGCGGACTGGGTTGACTACTCAAGTTCCGGTTTTCACTTGATCAACAAAGTTTGCAAACTTCGGTTCAAGTGATAAGGACTTATACATATATGTTTTACCACAACAATGTTTATATCCCCCAATGGTTATATTGTCTAAACTCTCATTTCAATCATTGAAACATTCTCAGAGGACGTCATATAGTTATTATTCACAAACTATTTTTCGTCAGAGCAATTTCCAAAGTGATTAAAACATAACATGACTTTCGTCAATAGGCAAAGATGAACTTGGCTAAAGCGAAAGCTTTACCAACACACATTTTGAGAAATGGATAAACGAGATATACTCAGCTCGAAATGTTACATGTGCATATATTTAGTCTATATAGAGATAGAGTAGATAAACTTTTGAGTTATAGATAAGTTCAAGTCTCCACATACCTTTTAGTCGATGAAGATCCACTGGTTCCTTGAGTAGTCCTTCGTATTGTTTGATGATCGCCATGGAGTTCTTGAGCTCAACTACACTTTCTATCCTAGTCTGAGACCTTAGCTATAGTAGACTAGAAATCAAGGCTTTATAGTTTTGATCACTAACATTGACAAACATGCTTGAGATAGCAACGCATGCGAGTTCGATCGAGCAGTGCTCTAACAATCCCCCCCTTTGTCAATTTTAGTGGCAAAACTATTAATTCATATGGAATACAAAAAATATATAAATAAACTTTATAGATCCTATTCCACATGTCTAATCTTCAACAATATTCGAAATCTTCGTTACTTCCAAGTAGTCCAATGATCCCAAAGGTTGTAAGTTTAGTATCATCGTTGTTGAAAATCCGTAGCTATAACAATGAGAAAAGCATCGATTCTCAATCATTGTTATACAGTGTCATAGTATTATTACACAACGTCAAAGTCCAATTGCATCACAACTTCAACAACAATACTATGGTGATACTTTAATCCCCCTTAGTCAATACTCCATCTCACATGGAAACCATCTCCCTTACATAATGATCCGAAAACCATATGTATTTGTAGTGTGAACTACAATTAATTCTCCCCCTTTTTGTCAATAAAATTGGCAAAGGTACAAGAACGGGATCCTAATAAAATTTCCGTAAGAGACATTTCATGACCGAAGGTATATGTATCACCTTGTTTAGATGCAATCATAAAGCCGAAGCTAAATGAATTTATCAATGAGTTTATAAAGATGCAAGATAACCCCTATAATATTCCACAGCCGCACTCCCCACAAAGATTTGGCAATTTAGCACAAGTTCAAAAGAACTCTCCCCCATAATATGTCATTCCCTAAGGAAAAACAAGGGTGACCTTAATTTCAAAAGAAAAGAAGGATTTCTTTCACTCAACAAATTACATACAAGTATGATTTTGGAATCCAACAAGAAATATTCAATCAAATTAACCACACCGATATGCTCAACACAAGTAAAATTATGGAGACTTAAAAAATTAATTAAATTAATCACAAGAGAACTTGCAAATAATCCAATTGTCATACTCAATCAAACTAATTACAAGAGTAATCAATTTAATTGGCCACAATCGACATAAGAAGAACTTACGGAGTGCTAACTAATAACCATACTAGATGATTGATTTAGTTCATTTGGGCTCAACACAAGAGATTATGGAACCCCGACTAAGATTATCATAACATGACAACCTTAACCGTACATGTACTCAACATAAGAAAACTTATGGAATACAAACTAAATAACCACACAAGTTGATTAATTTAGTTCTTAATGCTCAACATATAACATCTCATTGAACAACCAACCATGCCAATAAGAAATCGACTTAATTGTATCATGCTCAACATGAGATACACAATGGAGCCTTCACGGTAATACATAAAAAATGGATCAATAAGGATCTATACCGTGGATAATACAAGGATTCATTCTATGTTTCCATCACCATTTGCAAAATGACACACAATAAACATAATCCTTCAATCACAAAAGATTTTATCCTATCTTACATCAACAATTGACAATATAGGCTTAACTTTTGTGTTTGTCAAAAGTCTATTCATCCTTTTATCAATATATGCATATCAATTCAAGAACGACTTTACTTTTGACAAAATATGGGACAATCAAGTTCACGGATGTAAACACACATATCCCATCAAAATATTGCAATATATAAAATCAAAAAGATTACTACTGCAACCATCATCTTCCAAACAAACTTAGAATTTTTAAACCAAAAAATCTAAAAACAAGAAGAAGATGAAAAAATTGGATAGCTATGTAATCACAATAATGGCTATTCCAAAATACTAGTTATTCTTCTAAAAAAAATAGAAACAATAGAAGATTTACTAGACATAAATAAGAACTAACAGACTAAACTTAGCACACATCCTCCATGTCATAGTGAACTAAAGTCATATAGATAGTTCAAGACCTTCTTGAGCCTTAAGGTCTTGGAGCTTGTGAAAGGCAACATCCTCTGCATTGAAGATGATATCCTTATTGGGAAGTTCTTTAACATGGGTTTTCATGAGAACAAGGTCAGACTTAACCTTTTTCAACTCAGTTCTTACCACATCAAGATACTTCATTGTATCAACAAGTTGCTGCTTATCCTTCTCAAATTCCTTTAGGAAGTCGAGAACTACATCCGATGAAATCTCTTCAATGTCTTCTATATCCGAAAGTGAATCAAAGGATTGAGGAAGAGAACCTTCAATTTCAACAAGAGTTTCCTTCTCTTTATCGAGTTCGCAGTATACCGCCTTATCAATGACATCTTTAGTCAAATCTAATGAGCACGAAGATGAAGAAGCCATTGATAACATGAAACCTAGAGTAATAAGAGTAACTCAATAGGATAGGTATATAAAGAAAAAATCGAGAGATTTTTGGTTACGTAGATAGGTTTAAGGATAACCCGAACCGTACGTGTACCCATAGGATGGTTTTTCACAAAGCTCTACATGGAAAAAGGAAACACTTTTATTTAAAAAAGGTTTTGACTAAGTATATCAAAAAGGAAAAATACTCACGAACCAGTGTTTGACCAATTATCCTTCTAAAAACGATAAGAGATTAGCTAGATAATCAGAGTCACTTAGTTATGGAGTATACCTATTCAATTCTCCCACAACTAGGCTTTTTGTATGTGAGATATTCAACCTTGTGATTACTTTACACAAGTATGAGCCTTTAGTTCATCAAATGAACATTGTTCCTTTTTATCCTTCTGTCTTTGATATGTGCTCTTTCTAGAGAGATGAGACACTGCTTGATCAGCATACTTATCAGAAGGACTAAATCTAGGACCTCTAACAATAGGTTCAAGAGGATCAGAATAGATGTGAATCCATCTCCTAGATTTAGATTTACCATACTTATTCTTATAAACATGAGGAATGTGACCAACATATTCCTTCTGATGATTTCTAGAGTAGAGATCATTGTTATAAGATTTCTAGTTTCTTGTTAACATACGATTCACTACTTTAGTCGACTGGCTATTTGTTCCATTGACAGTGAAGAGAAGAAAATTATGAAGCTTAGAAATTTGTTTCCTTCTTGCAAAACAATGGATATCATAGTGATTCTTTTTCCCACAAAAAGTATACAGGTTCGCGGAGGAGAAGTAATAACTGGCACCTGTTTAAACTCCATAACCATATGAGAAGATTGTAAGTTATGTAAAATTTTCTTGACACAATCTTCTTCGGGAGAATACTTTGTATTATACAGAACGTCATGAGAGTTAGTTTGTACAGAGGATTTTCTCCTTAAGATAGAGTTTTACTTTTCCAAGGATTTGCACTGTTCATGGGCTAGAGTAAGAGATGGACATAGTTTCTCTTTTTCAGCACGATGTCTGTTGAGATCATATGAATAAGTCTCGAACAAACGTGAAAATGCGGGGGTCAAACAACCTCACCCAATATTTCAATTAGCAATCTGTATGGACAACTCCGAGTTGTTTTCTAGAGAATCAATAAGACTCAATCAATAAAAAATACTGAAGGAATTATTATCTCAATCTCTCGATTTGATTTACTCAAGCAAATATAATTCGTGAGCCTAATCAAAGAGAGATCACCTGGATGGTACCAAAGACCAATATCCAAGTGTCAATCGATTTAAATCAACAACCAATAAGGTCAGATATTCTAATCGATTGAACAACGCACAACCTGTATTATTTCAATTATATAAAAATATAATGCGGAAAAGAAATAACACAGACACTAGAATTTTGTTAACGAGGAAACCGCAAATGCAGAAAAACCCCGGGACCTAGTCTAGATTAAATATACACTGTATTAAGCCACTACAGACACTAGCCTACTCCAAATTAACTTCGGTATGGACTGTAGTTGAACCCAAACCAATCTCACAATGATCCAAGGTACAGTTATGCTCCTACGCCTCTGATCCCAGCATGATACTGCGCACTTGATTACTTTAGTTCTTAATGCTCAACATTTTGCATCTTTATGGAACAACCAACCATGCCAATAAGAAATCGACTTAGTCGTATCGTGCTCAACATAAGATACAAGATGGAACCTTCACGATAATACATAATAATATGGAACAATTAAGCTCTATACCGTGGATAGCTAAACAAGGACCTATTCTATTTTTCCATCACAAAGTGACATAATAGACTTTATCCTTGAATCACAAAAGATTTTAACCTATCTTACATCAACAATTGACAATATAGGCTTAACTTTTGTGTTTTTCCAAAAGTCCATTCATTCCTTTATCAATATTTACATACCAATATGTGAACAACTTTACTTTTGACAAAATATGGGATAATCAAGTTCACGGACGTAAACATACAAATCCCATCAAAATATTACAATATATAAAACCATAAAGATTAATACTGCAACCATCATCTTCCAAACAACTTTAGAATTTAAACCAATAAATCTAAAAACAAGAAGATGAAATCATTGGATATAGCTATGTGTAATCACAATCATGGATATTCCAAACCACTAGTTATTCTTCTAAATAAAATAGACAACATAGAAGATTTACTAGACATGCTAAATCCGATTTCCAACTAAAGTTTGAACAATAGTGAGTTCATCAGAAGCTTCCTTTAGTTCGTTCTTCAGAAACTCAAGATTTCTTATTTCTATCCCGAGTTGTTCATGAACAACTTCAAAATCACGAAGAAGATTTCCTACCAATTGTGAGGACATCTGAACTGGTAGATTATTTTCATGGTCAAAAACTGGTAGGCTCGGAAAGATACCTACTATTGTGTATACTGCAAGTGCACAGTGTCAACAAGCAACACAGGGCAAGCACAGGTCGAACCACAGAGACTTGGAGAATGTAGAAGTTGATTCTAAATCCTTACTTAGAACTGTTTCAGAGAGTAACCAAAGGGGGTTTGTTTTTGTCGATACGACGAGATATTGACAAAGACTTAAACAAAAAGTAATTTGAATTAAAATATGCAATTAAATCAAGGTGTAAATATTGAGAATATGGATACTAGGGTATTCAAATCCACCACTAACCTATGATATGCATTCAACTTGTAATATTATTCTTGTCCATACAGCAGATTCAAGTCTACCGTATATTTAAGGTGTTTATCCAATGTATAATTTAATCATAACTAAAGTATTTCTCCAAAGCATTAACTGTCTAATTAAAGCACAACTAATCTGAGGATCAATATTTGGTTAAGCATAAGTTGTAGCATAATCAACATAGAGATATTCTAACTACAATGGATACATGGCATACATTGTGAGAGAAAGATGTTGACAAACTTGGATTAAATTATAACTTTAAACAATTCTAAACTTTCAAGAACAATATACAAGATATGAATACATACCAATGAGTTACGGCTTCATTTAAACCCTAGCAAATGAAATTAGAACATGAAGAACATTACAACAAAATTGAAATTTGATAAACTAACATGAACAAGCTATTCTTGGATGAGTTTTCAACACAACAACCCTCTCTATTTATACACAAAAATTCTCTCACACTTGGGATTCGAATTTTACTGTAGCAACCACTCAACAATTAAACAAAACATGTTTTCTTAATTGATGGATAGAATGGAATACAATGGGGGTGAGGTGGATGTTTTGGAAAGAATCCAATGGGGGTGAGGTGGAAATGTATTTGGGTCTTGGGTTTTGGATCATGGGTTGTTTAATCCCATGAATTTGTAAACAGGTTGTCACTGATGCGCGAGCGGGTTGCAACGCTTCCAACTTTCTTCTCTTTTGTCTTCTCAATTCTTCCAAGCTTTATTTAGTACTTAAAAACACAAAATTAATTAATACAAATATTTATTCTTGAAGATGGTAAGAATGCAGAATTTGGGATAATATATGACTTTGAAGCGCGAAAGATGAGTTAAGTGCCAATGAAAAGGTGTATGAATATGCAATATTTGGCACTCATCAAATACCCCTAAACCTGAATTTTACTTGTCCTCAAGTGAAACAGAAATCTAGAAATCCTAACTATACCACTGTCGCTGGTCTCTCGAATGCATTTAGCGTATGCACTAAGCCTTTAAACCCCTAGGTGTCCCTAGTGGACGAGTTGTAGTCTCGTGAGGGCCTACTAAAGATGTACCCACAAAACCTTCTCCAATTTCATAGCATCCATAGCAACGTCTTCGTCTTCGATCTTTAACTGTATATGATGAACTTCAGAATTTCGTAGAACCATGAAAATTTGTAACCTTGATAAAAAAAAAAATTTCTTTTTTTTTTAGAGACCCGCTACACAGCTGGTCATCAGATACCATACACAAGACCCGCTACACAGCTGGTCATAGAAGACAACAAAAAAATGCAAGACCCGCTACACAGCTGGTCATTGAAGACAACAAAAGACCCTACAAAAGACCCGCTCCACAGCTGGTCATAAAAAAAATGCAAAAGACTAGAAAGGATCCTACAAAAGACCCGCTCCACAGCTGGTCATAAAAAATAACAACAAAAGACTCACAACGCCATATGCAAATACTCCCCCAAACCTAAATCTAACATTGTCCTCAATGTTTCAAAAGATGACAGAAATAACAACAAACCATGAGAACAAAACAGATTCAAAGGAAAGAGATTACCAAATACAAAAATGTTGGTGTTAACCATAGAAGGATGAATGCTTTGAAAGCAAACAATAAGAGTGATAAGACAAAAATTTGGTTAGCACAAAATATATACAAAATACAACTTAACCGGTTCATGAAACAAGATTTAACAATATATACTGGATTATATACAAAGATTCACCATACACTAGCAATCTAAAGAGTTGAGGATCAACCCAAAAGATGAAGTGCAGAAATTTTAACAATCTCACATATTTATGATATGATAGAAATGCAAGTGAGAAAGTAAAACAAAATGAGATACCCCCAAACCTAGATTTTTCAATAGTAATACTTTTGGGCACGAAATCTAACAATTTTAGGGGTTCATCACGCAAAAGGTATAGCTCAAAATGGGCTTTGTTCGGGATGGGAGGAGAAACATCAATGCATTCCTGATATGACTTCTCAATAAGAGGATATTTAGTGGACAAAATGTCCAAAAGAATTTGAGATGCACATAACTCTAACCCTAGGTTTGGAACTGTCAACCTCATCGATTCAGCACACTTCAAAGGAACAATTCTTAGGTCCACTGCAAGACCATCAGTTGGTGACTTAATCAGGAGAGTAGGAACGTCTAAGTTGCTCATATGGATGAGATCAAGAGTACCATTATTATTAGTTACATTAACATCTCCTAAGTCATATACAAGTGCTACATCATGCTCACATTCATAGAACAATTCAGCAAGACCCAAATCAGTTTCATGATCATCCAAAGTTTTATTCTTATGAATAGACAAATCGAAAGAGACATCATGTTGTGACCTAGGTATAGAATCAGACACGTCAATTATATTTTCATGCATAAGATCATTAGTGTCGACAGGAGATTTAACATTTTCTAAGTCAGACACAAGAAATGTGTCATGCTCTTGTTCACAGGAAAATTGCACAGGCTCAAGATCAGTATCAACATCCCATGTATATGGAACATTAGAAGAAACATCACTCATTAAGGTCGAGGCAGAGAAGCTTATTGTCTCTGAACCCAAAGGTTCGACAATATTTTCAGTAAAAACATAACATCATCATCATTATCATCATAGAAATGCTTTTCCCTATTCAAAATCGTAGTATTTCTAGTCCCTTCATTTAAAACAGGTTCATATGCAATATCAGTTGCACGAGTAATACTAGGCATACTATTTTCACATTTTATTTCATTAGGACAAACAAACATTTCATCCTGAAATTCCTCCCTTCCTACATTTTGTAAACGAATCAAATTCATTTTTAATAATGCATTAAGTTGTTCGATGGAAGGAGAGTCTTCAACAGTAGGAAATTCATAATCAATGCTATATGGTTTATTATGCAATACACTCCTAGTATTATTTTGTTCGATGAGATTTTCCTCCACATATTGAGAAGTACAAAATTGTTCAACTTCCCACTGTGGTGGATGATACATATGTTCAGGGTCATTAGGGTCTATAAAATACTGATCGCAACCTTCGAAAGGTTGATTATGGTCCCAATGACTATCAGCTTTGTAATCTGTTGGCATTTCATATTTTGGATTTTCATGATATTCTCTAGATTGCCTAAAATCATGCAAAATATAGCAATTCTCAGCAGATGGCCTAAGCCTCCACATAAGGTACAAGCATAGATTTCAGATTGCCTAGAAGAATTATATGCGACAGATTCATGCATTTGCATTTCTAAAGCTGCAGTTCCAGCTTCTAACTGGTCCAAAAGTGATGATTGTGAGAGTTGGGCACTATAAAGATGTTCATTTTCACCATGTGGTGGATGATACATGTGTGAGTAGTTACTAGGGTTCATGTATTGATGCTCAGGACTGTGAAAATGTCCATAATAATCCCTATAACTAGTGACATCATGGTCTGTTGGAGTTTCATAATGTGAAGCATGCCCGTAAGCAAGCAAGCTCTCGATGGATTTGTTTCCATCCCCACCTGCAGACTGAATCCCGACATGATCTCTAACTAGCACTAGGCTTGTTGCAGAGATTGGGATGTACACACTGAAAACAGACCAATTTTTTTTTTTTCATTATTGGTTTTTTTTTTTTCAAGCCCGTTCTCTAATTACCTCGGGCATACATTAGAAAAACAAAATAAAAGAAGAAAAATCATAAACGGAAAGGAAGCTCTATGCAATCGCAAACAAGGCTGACTCTACCACAGAAAACCTACTGATTTCTAGCAAACAAAAAGCATGATGGTTCCACTTAGATTATTTTCTAGACCAGCTTCTAATCCTTCGAAATGGAATTCGTTACAATCTGAGCAAACTCCTCTGGAATCAATCCGAGTTTAAGTAAATTGAATAGAGGCGAGGGAAGCTGCTAGAGCTTTGATACCTAAGGCCTCACCGTATTATAAGGCGGCGCAGTCACGCATTCAATTTACAGAAACCGTCATGAACTTCGAAGTATGCTTAAAGAGTAACCAATATTTTTCGAACGACTCTCCTACTAAGCTCGTTACTTTATAGGTCTTGTTCTATTTCAAATTTTAAAGCTTAGGTTCGTGTATGTATCGTTTTCCTAAGGCGGGCAAGAAGAGAACGATGATGAAATCCGAACCCTTATCTTGTATGTCCAGTACTTGCCCTTTACTAGGAAAATAAAACAGCCGTATTCAAATCCTCAACATATATGCAACCGAAGGAATACAGTAACTCGCTAACAGGGGATTCGCGAGTGTTTCGACAAACTTACCTCCCGTACCAGACGGGGGATGAACCGTTGTTTTTGACTCGGGCCACGACTCCTATGTCATGTACGAACCCGAGGGGCCGAGGTGATATTGTAATCACCGTCCTTCTCTACAAACAGTTTGATATTTAATACTACCCTTCCGTAGGGTTTAAAAATAAAAATAAAAATAAAATGTCCAAGTCCAAAGTCCAAAATAAAGTGCAAAAGAAAAATAAAATTACAAGAGTAAAGGAATCCTAATACAAACTAAAAATACATAAATAAAATAAACTCTCTTTTTTTTCTTATTAAAATAAAAACTTATTCCGCTTTCTTTCGATTCCTTTCCTTCGCCTTTACAACAGCTACCCAGGCAC
The DNA here is from genome assembly GCA_023529315.1 of Papaver bracteatum. NCBI lineage: Eukaryota > Viridiplantae > Streptophyta > Magnoliopsida > Ranunculales > Papaveraceae > Papaver > Papaver bracteatum. The sequence continues at coordinate 1,921,387 of JAJJWX010005036.1, read as the reverse complement.
CTGTTGAGCTCAAAAGAGGTAATTAGGGTTTCGAAGTTTTAAAGCAAAAGCAAAATAAAAAAATATCAAAAATAAGTGTAAACTTGACTGTAAATAGTTACGCTGTTACAGTAAAATACCTGTTGTACAGTGATTTATGCTACAGTAACATACATGTTGTACAGTGAAATATGAACAGTTCCAGGAGATGAAATATGAACAGTGACAGGAGATAGAAAATTCAACTACACCGCTACCGAGTCCCCGGCAACGGCGCCAAAACTTGGTAGGCTCGGAAAGATACCTACTATTGTGTATACTGCAAGTGCACAGTGTCGACAAGAAACACAGGGCAAGCACAGGTCGAACCACAAAGACTTGGAGAGTGTAGAAGTTGATTCTAAATCCTTACTTAGAACTGTTTCAGAGAGTAACCAAAGGGGGTTTGTTTTTGTCGATACGACGAGATATTGGCAAAGACTTAAACAAAAAGTAATTTGAATTAAAATATGCAATTAAATCAAGGTGTAAATATTGAGAATGTGGATACTAGGGTATTCAAATCCACCACTAACCTATGATATGCATTCAACTTGTAATATTATTCTTGTCCTTACACCAGATTCAAGTCTACCGTATATTTAAGGTGTTTATCCAATGTATAATTTAATCATAACTAAAGTATTTCTCCAAAGCATTAACTGTCTAATTAAAGCACAACTAATCTGAGGATCAATATTTGGTTAAGCATAAGTTGTAGCATAATCAACATAGAGATATTCTAACTACAATGGATACATGGCATACATTGTGAGAGCAAGATGTTGACAAACTTGGATTAAATTATAACTTTAAACAATTCTAAACTTTCAAGAACAATATACAAGATATGAATACATACCAATGAGTTACGGCTTCATTTAAACCCTAGCAAATGAAATTAGAACATGAAGAACATTACAACAAAATTGAAATTTGATAAACTAACATGAACAAGCTATTCTTGGATGAGTTTTCAACACAACAACCCTCTCTATTTATACACAAAAATTCTCTCACACTTGGGATTCGAATTTTATCAGAGCAACCACTCAACAATTAAACAAAACATGTTTTCTTAATTGATGGATAGAATGGAATACAATGGGGGTGAGGTGGATGTTTTGGAAAGAATCCAATGGGGGTGAGGTGGAAATGGATTTGGGTCTTGGGTTTTGGATCATGGGTTGTTTAATCCCATGAATTTGTAAACAGGTTGTCACTGATGCGCGAGCGGGTTGCAACGCTTCCAACTTTCTTCTCTTTTGTCTTCTCAATTCTTCCAAGCTTTATTTAGTACTTAAAAACACAAAATTAATTAATACAAATATTTATTCTTGAAGATGGTAAGAATGCATAATTTGGGATAATATATGACTTTGAAGCGCGAAAGATGAGTTAAGTGCCAATGAAAAGGTGTATGAATATGCAATATTTGGCACTCATCAATAACCAGATGACAGATTATGAAAACAAGGTCTTCATGAAACTCAATAGCTTTTTCCTCCATGATCACTTCTTTGTTACTTTTCTCCATTGTGCCAAGAATCCAGTAGAATCCTTTTTTTTTTTAAATCCTTATAAAATAAAGTGTCAATTGACAACAATATAAGGGGGTTCATATAAAACCCTAGGCACAAGAATGTCCATGCGGCTTTAGTGGCCGTGCACAGGTGGTCAAAGATGACCAAAACGTGGAGAACCAAACAAGAAGAAGAGGAAGAAAAATTTAACAAGGAAATCATTGTCAAACACAATTGTACATACTTCGAAGGAGACTCGAAATAAATCCTTAAGATAAGGAATAACACATACACCTTTGACATCTTTCTCAAGACACTTTTCTTGAGAGCACAGAGCATCATTATTATCTCAAAAGAAGGATGCTCTAAAAAGCAGTCATGGTGTGGTAAGATGAGCACTTTGCTCATCATGGTTGACATCTCCTCTAGATCAACATAGAGATGAGTTATTCAACAAAAGTGAAGAACTTATACTAGAAGAAGAACTAGGAGTACCTGAGTTAGCCACTTTCCATGTTTTGGAGATGCCCCATTTGAGTCTGTTTATAATTGTCTTAAGTTCTGAGACTCGATTATTTATGTGAAGAAAATATGGAATAATATTCTTGGATTCACAGCCTTTCAGAGAAGGGAACATGGAACTTGATCTCTTTTTCCTTCTCCTGTGCCTTTTCATTTTTTCAGGGTTTTTAAACACCCATATGTCGTTCTTCTTTCTACCTTGATTCACATTTAGTGTTTGAAAGTCACGAATAAGAGGTGACTTGTCAAAGTAGTTTTCTTGCTTATTGAATGTACCTTTTACTCCAGCTATATGAGGAACAGGTTTAATCACTTCCTTAGACACCCATATAAGAATGTCGTGAAGTTTTTTATTCCTCAAACGAAAACGACAATTCCGTTTAGGATGCCCTTTATTCCCACAATAATAGCAGTTAAAGGAATTGTTTTTAACTTTTCTTTTGTGAGTAAATTTGGTAGAAGTACCTTTGTCCTTAGGCACATTGCAAGCTGCAAATGTTTTTTCACATGAAGAGTTATCAACAACTTTGACAAAATTGATCTTACTTGTTTTTGGAGTGTCTATTCCTTTATAGCCCAGACCACGTGTATCACGATGTCCTTTACGTGCTCCAATCATAGAAGTAAATTTGGTAGAGATAGTATTGAATCTTTTTAGACTCTCTTCTAGAAATCTTACTTTATCAAGGGCAGCTGCAAGATCAGTCTCCAATTACTTTTCTTTAGTAAGAAGTCTGAGTTCTTTATCATGATAACATTTCTGTTGAGAGTTATACTTTGCTTCAGTATCTGCAAGTCTTTCTTTCAACACATAGAGGTTTCGGAGAAGATTGTCACATTCAGACCTTTTCGTACGAACATCTTCTTCACGATCTTTAACGATAGATTTTAGGAGATTGTACCCACCATCATATCCTTTAAAGAGTTTTCTCAATTTTCTGTTTTCTTGACAAAGAGGAGCCATATACTTACTCAGGAACGCTGTTGATCTTTTTATCTTTAGCTCGTGATCAAACAGCTTGATATATTGTGAGACTTCCTCATCAATACACGGTCCTTCTTCTGAATCACTGTCATCTGAAGGTCATCCAATTTCTCATCAAGAGATTTTTCCTAGTCAAATGTAGATTCAGTCACAGGACAGTTGACAGAGTTTTTCTCAGAAGCTTCAAGTCTTTGAGCTTCACCTGAGTGAATTTGTACTGGTGTTGCTTATTAGAGATACTACTCTTGTCCATAGAGTCAGATCGCTACAAACACAGACTTGTAAGGTCTTTAACGTGTTTACTTGCTCCGATACCAGTTGAAAATGCGGGGGTCTAACAACCTCACCCAATATTTCGATTAGCAATCTGTATGGACAACTCCGAGTTGTTTTCTAGAGAATCTCTCGATTTGATTTACTCAAGCAAATATAATTCGCGATCCTAATCAAAGAGAGATAACTTGGATGATACCAAAGACCAATATCCAAGTATCAATCAATTTAAATTAACAACCAATAAGGTCGGATATTCTAATCGATTGAACAACGCACAACCTTTATTATTTCAATTATATAAAAATATAATGCAGAAAAGAAATAAAACAGACACCAGAATTTTGTTAACGAGGAAACCGCAAATGCAGAAAAACCCCGGGACCTAGTCTAGATTAAACATACACTGTATTAAGCCACTACAGACACTAGCCTACTCCAAATTAACTTCGATCGAGACTGTAGTTGAACCCCAACCAATCTCACACTGATCCAAGGAACAATTATGCTCCTACGCCTCTGATCCCAGCAGGATACTGCTGTTGATGGTGGATTTTCATTTAAGGTTAAAATTGTAAAACCCAAAAAATTATGTGCTAACATCTTGCAAAAGATAAGGCCATTAATAAGTGATGGATACTCCTTCACTTTACTAATTCACCTGAAGTGGAGCATGTGGCAACAATCCCATTCTATGAATTAAATACACGAAATTCATCCAGGTTGGAGCATGTAGCAACAATCCCATATACCCTGTGAATTTGCAGCATTATCAATTAATGTGCAACCAGCCTTGTATTTCCTGTACTCATTATCAGTGCGGCATGACGACTGAGTGTTGCTCTCAGCAGAGCAACACGAATCTCCAAGCATTATAATGAAACATGTACGAAATACCCGTACAGGCTGCAACTCTCGGTGTGTTATACTAGCCCGATTGAGCCACTCCCGGTGTGTTATACTAGCCCGATTGAGCATCCGGACGGACCGTATCAGTCTGGATATGATCACGACCATCCAACTACACCAGCATGATTGGATGGCCCAGATCGATTCCATAACCCCCAAGCAGGTATGAAATATTAGCTGCCGAACCAATGCAGGCCCCGCATGGTCGGCCTCCCCAAAAATTGGCCTAGCTTTCCAAAACGTCCAAACCATAGTAGTATCGACGGAAAACCCTAAATTAGGGTTTGCGGCACATTACATGTGTCGCAAAACAGTCTCAACCATCCATCTTCGCAGGTATAAATGGAGGGTGTAGATGTAGATTCAAAGGGCCCAGAGCATGTCAACACAATCACTGTAGGCCCACCTACATACCTAACTGATCGGTCAGGACCAAACATGGTTGGTCATCCTGATTCGTACTCCCAAATAGAGTATGACGCACGTCCGTGAAACCCAAAATTAGGGTTTCTGAGCATCACAAGCGTTCATCTTCTCCGGCACGAATGGAGGGTGAAAGATTAGATTAAGAAGGTCTGGTCATGCCAACATGACCATCGTGGACCCATATAACCCCTCACCTGATCGGCCAAGGCATACCATGCCTGGTTATCCCAAATCCTCAGCACAAACTAGCGTGGTCACACCTCCCGAATTGCAAACTAATCTCGACCACTCAAGTTCGCTAGACAATTTGAGTGGCTTAGATCACGTTTTCATGGGGAAGTCAGGTATAGGCGTGAATACCAGCCTACCACCTACACAACAGGCCAATAGGCCAAGACCGACCAAGATTGGTCATCTTGGAACGCGCGCCTGAAGTTGGCACGATGTGCGGCTTTTGCGGCACCAGTTTTGTGTCGCAAATTGATCTCAACCACTGAACTTCGCCATACGAATTTAGTGGCCAAGATAACACTTTCGTGAGACAATGGGGTATGGACGCCTACACTGTCATGTTATCTACATGCATGTATGGTTGGCCAGCCAAAATTCGTATCCCAATCTTGGATTCAATCAGGCTAAAGAGTGGTGCTTGTGCGCCTACTCCAAAACCTTAGTTTCACCAACGGTCGCAGATGAGTGTCTCAGAGACCATCTTGTCCGTCTAACTTCACCGGATTTTTTATACAACCCTGGTTAGGAGTTAATTGGTCAGTGCGACGTCATGGTGATCACCACCCGTCACTCTACCACACCATGTGGTCGTCCAAGGGAGGACTTGCTTGCGCAATATCCAAATCATCACATGGAGTAGGCTGGACATGAAGTTATTTTGAGACGCTCAAACAACGATGCTTCATACATGCTGAATATACTCAATGCAGTACCTACATAGTATACACATGATACTTCACAAGTATCGACTTCCTGAATAACGCAATTATTCAATCTAGCATTACATTCTATTTTATGTAGGTCCCACGATCCACACGTTCAAGACATCAATCATGTCACAAACTGGGGGATACATACTGGGGTATTGGTCTGGAGGTTTACAGCGTGCAGCGCACAACCCGCCATCACAAGAACGTGTCAGGAATACATGGACGGTTAGTGATGATGGGAGAAGTGGGCAAGCCTGGCCGTGTGACACCAACACACTACTCCATCACTCCACTTTCTCCACTTCCCACGAGATACGAAGGTTAAGCTAAAAGACTTGTATAAATAGGTTCTCTGCCCCATTTTTCACAACGACAAGGAACAAGACGAGATAACAGAGGCAAGTGTTGATACAATCATATTCAAACACCGAAATTGATAGCTTACATCTTGCAATCCAGTTCATCTTTCTGATACAAGTCATACATAGCCAACACCTTCACAATCTCAACACCTTCGTCGCTTCCCTCCTTAAGATCAACCCCATCTCCTTTACTTTGTGACCGAAAAGTCTGGAACGACCATTTCTTGGTTTAGGCCGGACTTGCACAGATTGATCTCTCGAATCTACAAGCACTCACCGCGCAGTGCATTTGTTTAAGGTTTAGATTCATTCCTCATCCACACCCCAAATTACCAAAATCGGCAGGAATAGTTTTCACCCACAAATAATTGGCGACCACAGTGGGAGGTTAATCTCTCGGTTGTTAAGTCAATTTCTTCGAAATCCGATTCAATTTCATCAATTTCAAAAAGGGTATATCTTAGAACAAATTCAATCAACAATTTATTTCAGGATGGTGGAACTCAGGTCTGGATCATCAATCAATTCTGATGGAGATAGCGTGGATAACACTCCAGGTATCGATGTACATGTCAGTGGAGCTACCATGGTCAATACATCTCGTGGAGCCGTCATTTCTACCACCAGGACCAGCGTAGAAGGAGATGTTCCAGTAAGTGTAACACCTCCTATCACCAGAGGCAGAGCATCCGCAAATCCCGGCATCTCTTCAAGTGTAACACCTCCAGTAGTCACAAGAGCGTCAACTTCCACTCCTTCATCATGACGAGGACACGGAGGGACGAGAGGAGGACCATCCCCCATTACCATTGCAGACTTGATGGAGAAGCAGGAAGTTCTTGCTAAGAATCAAACGGATATGGACGCAACTCAGAAAGAGGTACTCACTTTTCTTAAGACATTAACCGATCGATTGCCACAAGAGACGCGACAGCCCTTGGAGCCAACAAGGAACGCATTCAACGCATCGGAGAAGGTACTTCAGCGGCGCGGACCTACATGGAAATGATCAAATAAGCAATATCAGATATGAGCGGTCCTGTCATGGAGACTCCTACACTGGGGACTGATCTTCACAGTGATCCTCCTCGAGTCAATAATTTCACTATGAACCAGAGGCCGGTGGATTGGGAAGCGGTTTTTCTAGTGAAAAGTTTATGAGAACTTTCACACCTCTCGAAAAATAAGCGTGCCGAGACATTTTCCTGCAATCAACCAGAGGAAGGTCACAATTGTGCCCTACATGTCACCGCATGCATCAAGGATTCCGAGTTAAAGATGACCCTTATCGACACATGAGCGTCTTCGAATGTGATTACTCTCAAGAATCCCAGGACATCCAAGGTTCTCCCAGGCAAGGTCGTACGGAAGCCTACCACAATGACAGACTTCGAGGAAAACCAAACCAACACATATGGGAGAAGCTCCGCAGAAAGAATTAGACAAGTTCGTTGCGTCCCACTCCCCACGTGGGCGTCAATTCAGGAAGAAGACCGTCTTGTATCATTGAGGGCTAAAACCCACGATGCATATTTGTTGACGAAGCATTCTTCTCCATCCTGTGAAGCCACGACCCACGTTCACACGAAGAGGGAACGAACTTTTGTGGCGAGTCGTGACCAGAAAAGGAAATGGTATACCGACGCTGCCATTATCAATTAGCAGGGGATACTGTTACCCAGTATCTCCACCCAATGGAATGCTACAACAGCAACGAACCACAAGAGCAAGTGCTAGATGCTCCACAACAGCTGCAAGATGGCACCAACTACACAACTGATGAAGATTGAAATCGTTGATGAATCTCCTAGGCCTATATCCATTAGCTCAACCTTGTGTACGGATAAATGCACGAAGCTCGTGGAACTTCTCAAAGAGTACCAAGACACTTTCGCTTGGAGATATGAAGAAATGTCGGATTTAGATGAAAATTAGTCACCCATCATCTACATGTCATACCTGGATCCAAGTCGGTTAAACAGCTGCAGTTCAGACATGAGGAAAATGGATAGATAAGGTGCTGCATAGACTTCAGAGACTTGAACAGGTGCTGCTTAAAAAACGATCCTCCTCTACCTAACATTGACATGTTAGTAGATGCAACCAGCAGACACGGCATGTTATCCTCCATGGATGGATGTAGCGTCTACAACCAGATAAGGATGTATGAGCATGACGCAAGTAAGATATCTTTTTGAACTCCTCTAGAATTTTTTTATTATACCATACTTCCATTTGGTTTAAAGGATGCCGGTGCAACGTATCAACGCTCTATGACGGAAATCTTCCACTGGAGCCGATACATCAAGGGAACAACCTCAAGAAGATAACAATGTCCATGCGTCATATCGAGCAAGATCCGGGCGAGTCACTCTATCATACAGTGGTCGAACAAGATCCGGGCGAGTCACTCTATCAAACGGTGGTCGAACAAGATCCGGGTGAGTCACTTTATTAGACAGTGGTACATGTCTATCATGTTATGTTGGAGAATCTGCGCTTTTGGTCACCCTCTAGAGATGTTGAACGCTCATCTACAACGACATATTCCTTGATAGAAAGAACCAGGCCTACCGGTAATGAAGAGCCTCATAATGTTCGTACGGGCATATATCTCACCAACATGCGATACAACCTTCATCCTTCTGTAAGCAGTTCCCTGAAGCAGCAAGAGGAAAACTACCGAGATACAACATCCTGCGCATCCGCCAACTCCAACTCCAGTACCACATGCACGACTCCCACAATGATGAAACAACGTCCAAGATATTCCATACCTGTCTCGAAAACAACCACTCCAAACAAACCATGTAAACCATACTTGGGGACTGAGGCTCAGCATGAAGTTCCTTCACCGGCAGTCAAGGACTTCTTCAACACGAGAGAGATGATCAGTCAAGAAGCATGGAATTCACAAGGGTAAATCGAACTGAAGAGAAAGCCACTTCAATGATCCCTCCAGCAGAAGCTGCTTCAATGGTCTATTTAGGAGACGCCTCAATACTCTCTCCGGGACCCACATTCACTTCAGAATCCTACTTCAATACTCTCTCCAGGATCCACCTCAACGTTCGCACCAGACGCCACTTTAACATCCTTTTGAGCCGTTTCAACACTCAAGCTACATCAATAATCTGCGCTCTGGTCAAGTTATCTTTGATGTACTCATTTCTCAACATACGTCTAATCCATCCTTTATGAGGGCCCAACGGAGCATGAAAAACCTCGAACTCGATAGGAGAAGGGTTATCTTGTGGAACGGATATTTTCATATAGTTGAAGGGGCATGATGAACAACTCATTATCAATGTTCAGAAAATCTTTGAAGTTGTCAATACCCCCTGAGTTGGAACCAGCATTATCCCAAGAAGACATCTCAACATGAGTTCTTTTCTTCATTCTATAATAAAAGACAGGAGTCGGTACTTGTATGAAAACGCACGAGATAAGTAGTCACACATGACAAGACACACGTTTAAGTTGGAATGCACAAGGCCGGAGTCCAAACGCCGGTATAAGCTTCAAGTCCGGTATTGGTTTCAAGTCCGGTATAATATTCAAGTCCGATATTGGTTTCAAGTCCGGTATAAGCTTCAAGTCCGGTATTGGTTTCAAGTCTGGTATAAGATTCAAGTTCGGTATTAGTTTCAAGTCCGGTATAAGCTTCAAGTCCGATATTGGTTTCAAGTCCGGTATAAGCTTCAAGTCTGGTATTGGTTTCAAGTCCGGTATTGCTCAAATTTCAAATCCGGCATTGATCAAGTCACAAGTCCGGTGTTGGTCAAGTCACAAGTCCGGTATTGCTCAAGTTTCAAGTCCGGTGCTGATCAAGTCACAAGTCTGGTATTTCTCAAGTTTCAAGTCCGGGGTTGATCAAGTCACAAGTCCGGTATTGCTCAAGTTTCAAGTCTGGTATTGATCAAAGTCACAAGGCTGGTATTCGAATAAAACAGGCCCACGTGAAAGGGCCGGTTTTCATTCGAAACACAGGGTCGACATTCAGCCAGGCACGCGGCGGGTCCCACTTGATCTTAGCCCCAGATTGGTCGAAGCATACACAGCCGTCCCCAATCAAAGCTCTCTCTCCAGAAGAAGGTGTTTCAGCTCCAACACTTCAACGCTCTCCCGGGCCTACTCCAGAAGCTGGTTCAACGCTTTCTGCAAGACCCATATTTACATTTGAGCACACAAGGTTCATTTAAAAAAAAAAAAAAAAAAAGCTTGCTCACATCGGGTCCCATGTTCGAGCGAAGCAAACAACAAGGCCGGTGTTTGGTCAAAGCATCGAGTCCGGTGTTTAGTCAAGCTATATGGGTCGGTGTTTGGTCGAAATAGCAAGATGACACTCGATCAAGCACATCAACCATATGGTCAAAGTAGGCACGAGACAAGGCCGACGTTTGAAACATGTACACGGTGGTCCCGCGTTTGATCGAAGCATGTACATCTTCCCATGTTTGTATCAAGCATGCTTACATCTGGTCCCACGTTCGATCAAGCAGACGCATCGGATCAACGATTAACCAAAACAGGCACATCGAGTCCACGTTCGATCAAGCAGGCGCAGCAGCCCCACGAACAAAATAGGCGTAACAGTCCATCAAAGCAGGAAAGAACGACATCATGCTAGGGGAACGCTCGCCTGGACGCCTCTTGAACGTGACATGCCCGAAGGACAGGACGACCCGTCTCACCTAGTAACATCTAATTTTGTCTCATAAGTTTTATCTTTAACTGTCACCATCTCATGCCTACCCCACAATAGTGTAACCATTATATGCTAGGCAGGGGACTTAATGTTGATGGTGGATTTTCATTTAAGGTTAAAATTGTAAAACCCAAAAAATTATGCGCTAACATCTTGTAAAAGATAAGGCCATTAATAAGTGATGGATACTCATTCACTTTACTAATTCACCTAGAATGGAGCATGTGGCAATAATCCCATTCCGTGATTAAATACACGAAATTCATCCAGGTTGGAGCATGTAGCAACAATCCCATATACCCTGTGAATTTGCAGCATTATCAATTAATGCGCAACCAGCCTTGTATTTCCTGTACTCATTATCAGTGCGGCATGACGACTGAGTTTTGCTCTCAGCAGAGCAACACGAATCTCCAAGCATTATAATAAAACATGTATGAAATACATGTACAAGCTGCAACTCTCAGTGTGTTATACTAGCCCGATTGAGCCACTCTCGGTGTGTTATACTAGCCCGATTGATCATCCGGACTGACCGTATCAGTATGGATATGATCACGACCATCCAACTCCACCAGCATGATTGGATGGCCCAGATCGATTCCATAACCCCCAAGCAGGTATGAAATATCCGCTGCCGAACCAATGCCGGCCGCACATGGTCGGCCTCCCCAAATATTGGCCTAGCTTGCCAAAATGTCCAAACCATAGCAGTATGGACGGAAAACCCTAAATTAGGCTCAACCATCCATCTTCGCAGGTATAGATGGAGGGTGTAGATGTAGATTCAAAAGGCCCAGAGCATGTCAATACAATCACCGTGGGCCCACCTACATACCTGACCGATCGGTCAGGACCAACCATGGTTGGTCATCCTAATTCGTATGCCCAAACAGAGTATGACGCACGGTCGTGAAGCCCAAAATTAGGGTTTCTGAGCATCACAAGCGTTCATATTCTCCGACATGAATGGAGGGTCCAAGATTAGATTAAGCAGGTCCGATCATACCAACATGACCATTGTGGACCCATCTATCCCCTAACCTGATCGGCCAAGGTATACCTGCCTGGTTATCCCAAATCGTCCGCACAAACTAGTGTGGTCACACCTCCCGAATTGCAAACTAATCTCGACCACTCAACTTCACCAGACAATTTGAGTGGCTTAGATCACGTTTTCATGGGACAGTCAGGTATAAGCGTGAACACCAGCCTACCACCTACACGTCAGGCCAATCATCCAAGACTGACCAAGATTGGTTATCTTGGAACGCGCGCCTGAAGTTGGCACGATGTGCGGCTTTTGCGGCACCAGTTTTCTGTCGCAAATTGATCTCGACCACTCAACTTGGAATGCGCGCCTGAAGTTGTCACGATGTGCGGCTTTTGCGGAACCAGTTTTTTGTCGCAAATTTAGTGGCCCAGATCACACTTTCATGAGACAATGGGGTATGGGCGCCAACACTGTCATGTCATCCACATGCATGTACGGTCGTCCATCCAAAATTCGTATCCCAAGCTTGGATTCGATCAGGCTGAAGAGTGGTGCTTGTGCGCCTACTCCAAAACCCTAATTTCACCAACAGTCACAGATGAGTGTCTCAGAGACCATCTCGTCCGTCCAACTTCACCGGCTTGGTTATACAACCCTGGTCAGGAGTTAATTGGTCAGTGCGGAGTCATGGTGATCACCACCCGTCACTCTACCACACCATGTGGTCGGCCAAGGGAGGACTTGCTTGCGCAACCTCCAAATCATCACATGGAGTAGGCTGGACATGAAGTTATTTTTAGACGCTCAAACAGAGATGCTTCAAACATGCTGAATATACTCGATGCAGTACCTACATAGTATACACACGATACTTCACAGGTATCGACTTCCTGAATAACGCAGTTATTCAATCTAGCATTACATGCTATTTTCTGTGGGTCCCACGATCCACACGTTCAAGACATTAATCATGTCACAAACTGGGGGATACATACTGGGGTATTGGTCTGGAGGTTTACAACGCGCCATCACAAGAACGTGTCAGGAAGACATGGACGGTTAGTGATGATGGGAGAAGTGGGCAATCCTGGTCGTGTGACACCAACACACTACTCCATCACTCCACTTTCTCCACTTCCCACGAGATACGAAGGTTAGGCTAAAAGACTTGTATAAATAGGTTATCTTCCCTATTTTTCACAAAGACAAGGAACAAGACGGGATAACAGAGGCAAGTGTTGGTACAATCGTATCCAAATACCGGAACTGATAGATTATATCTTGCAAGCCAGTTCATATTTCTGATACAAGTCATACATAGCCAACACCTTCACAATCTCAACACCTTCTTCGCTTCCCTCCCTAAGATCAACCCCATCTCCTTCACTTTGTGACCGAAACAAGTCTGAAACGGCCATTTCTTGGTTTAGTCCGGACTTGCACAAGTTGATCTCTCGAATCTACAAGAACTCACCGCGCAGTGTATTTATTTAAGGTTTATAATCATTCCTCATCCACACCCCAAATTACCAAAATCGACAGGAATAGTTTTCACCCACAAACAACTGCACACTTGATTCCCTTAGCTGATCACACCCACAACCAAGAGTTGCTACAACCCAAAGTCGAAGAATTTAGCAAACAAATCTGTCTCACATAGAAAAGTCTACAGGCAATAGATAAATTCGTCTCCCACGAATAAACCTATGAGTTTTGTTCCGTCTTTTGATAAATAAAGGTGAACAGGAACCAATCGATAAAACCAGACTTATATTCCCGAAGAACAGCTCAGTTTCATCAATCACCTCACAATAAACTTAATCGACGCAGCGAAGAAGATTATTGAGGAATCACAAACAATGAGACGAAGATGTTTATGACTACTTTTATCTTGCCTATCGGAGATATAAATCTCAAGCCAATTATTACAATTGTACTCGTACGATAGAAATAGCAAGATCAGATCACACAACTACAAGAAAAGTAGTATCGGTCTGGCTTCACAATCCCAATGAAGTCTTTAAGTCGTTAACCTAGTTTTAGAATAAGAAAACCAAAGGTTAAAGGAGAATCGACTCTAGCTTTAGCAAACTAGTATCACACAGAATGTGTGGGGATTAGGTTTCCTAGTTGCTAGAGTTCTCCCTTATATAGTCTTTCAAATCATGGTTTGCAATCAATGTTAGCTTAGTAACAAAGCATTCATTATTCACCGTTAGATGAAAACCTGATTAGATACAAGCTAATATCTCTCAACCGTTAGATTTAAAACTTAGCTTGTCATACACACGTGTACTTGATGTTTTGAGTTCGTGTAACCGTACCCAAACGTGTACAATGGTTGGTTCAATATTAGTCAACCAAATGGTTAGCCGAATGATAACTTTCACCATATTCTTCTTCACCATAACTAGTCCAAATGACTCAAATGAACTAGTTAGAGAGTTTTTAAATTGCTATGAGATCTCAAGTACTACAAGAGGCACAATTGAATCAAAAACGATGTGATTCACTCGAATCATTAATCATGAACTATAAAGCCAGAGTTTGCAAAAGCATTCCTTAGTGATTTGGAATAAGTTCACGAACAATGTTTTCAGACATAACCTCTTGAGTCCGCGGTTGAAGTTAATAAACACCAGCAGAATTTGTTGGGATGAGAACTTCCGTCATTTTACGGACTGGGTTTGCGGACTGCACCTAAGCTTCAACTTCAGCAGATATTTTCGGGTTCGAGAACTGACGCCAGTTCGCGGGCTGAGTTGCTTCTCACGTTTCGGTTCCACTTGATTAACAAAGTTCGCAAACTTCGGTTCAAGTGTTAAGTACTTATACATATATGTGTTGCCACAACAATGTTTATATCCCATAATGGTTATATAATCTAAACTCTCATTTCAATCATTGAAACATTCTCATAGGACGTCATATAGTTGTTTTCACGAACTAGTGTTCGTCAGAGCGATTTCCAAAGTGATTGAAACATAACATGACTTTTATCACTAGGCAAAGATGAACTTGGCTAAATAGAAAGCTTTACCAACACATATTTCGATAAATAGATAAGCGAGATATACTCAGCTCAAAATGTCACATGTGCATATTCTTAGTCTATATAGTAAAACGACTTTTTGTTTCAATATAGAAGATAGAGTAGATAGACTTTTGAGTGATAGATAAGTTCAAGTCTCCACATACCTTTTAGTCGATGAAGACCCACTGGTTCCTTGAGTAGTCCTTCATCTTATATGATGATTGCCATGGAGTTCTTGAGCTTAACTACACTTTATATCCTAGTCTGAGACCTTAGCTATAGTAGACTAGAAATCAAGACTATATAGTTTTGATCACTAAGATTGAAAAACATGCTTGAGATAGCAACGCATGCGAGTTTGACCGAGCAGTGCTCTAACAAAACGTTTTTCTCTAATTGAGTCCTCTTTAATAATATCCTCAAGAGTACTAATCTTTTCATGTTGAAGAGTAGTTTCTTTAAGAAGTTTCTCAATATTCTAAGAGAAGGACTTAATGATATTGTAGAGATCACGTTCTCGATCAAGATACTTTTCAAATTTATCAATGAGATGATCATGATTATTAAAATCAATATTTTTAGCTGTATGTTTTGAAATTCTGGTGAGCTCTTTTTCAGCCTTTACCAGAGTGTCACATGTCTCATGTGAGAAAGAAATGTCATTATCACATTGAGCATTCTATTTACCTCGGGATTCGGAAGAATAAACTAAGGAGTAATCCTTTGAGGTGTTTGCAAGACACTTGACATACTCAAAAACTTTAGGATACAATTTGGTATGCGCAAACGAGATTTTGTCCACAGATTCAAATTTCCACAAACACAGACTAGTAAGGTCTTAACGTGTTTTCCTGCTCTGATACCAATTAAAAAAGCGGGGGTCTAACAACCTCACCCAATATTTCGATTAGCAATTTGTATGGACAATTCCGAGTTGTTTTCTAGAGAATCAACTAGACTCAATCAATACAAAATACTCAAGGAGTTATTATCTCAATCTCTCAATTTTATTTACTCAAGCAAATATGATTCGCGAGCCTAAACAAAGAAAGATAACTTGGATGGTACCAAAGACCAATATCCAAGTGTCAATCGATTCAAATCAAAAACCAATAGGTCGGATATGCTAATTGATTGAACAACGCACAACCTGTATTATTTCAAATATATAACAAAATATAATGCGGAAAAGAAATAACACAAACACCATAATTTAGTTAACGAGGAAACCACAAATGCAGAAAAACCCTGGGACCTAGTCCAGATTAAACATACACTGTATTAAGCTGCTACATACACTATCCTACTCCAAATTAACATCGGTCTGGACTGTAGTTGAACCCCAATTAATCTCATACTGATCCAAGGTACAATTATGCTCATACGCCTCTGATCCTAGTAGGATACTGCGCACTTGATTCCCTTAGCTGATCTCACCCACAACCAAGAGTTGCTACAACCCAAAGTCGAAGACTTTAGCAAACAAATCTGTCTCACACAGAAAAGTTTACAAGATAGATAAATTCATCTCCCACGAATAAACCTATGAGTTTTGTTCCGTCTTTTGATAAATCAAGGTGAACAGGAACCAATCAATAAAACCAGACTTATATTCCCGAAGAACAACTCATTTTTATCAGTCACCTCACAATAGACTTAATCGACGCAGCGAAAAAAGATATTGTGGAATAACAAACGATGAGGCAAATATGTTTGTGATTACTTTTATATCTTGCCTATCGGAGATAGAAACCTCAAGCCAATTATTACAATTGTACTCGTACGATAGAAACAACAAGATCAGATCATACAACTACAAGAAAAGTAGTATCGGTCTGGCTTCATTATCCCAATGAAGTCTTTAAGTCGTTAACCTGGTTTTAGAAGAAGAAAACCAAAGGTTAAAGGAGAATCGACTCTAGATTAGAAAACTAGTATCACATTGAATGTGTGGGGATTAGGTTTCCCAGTTTCCAGAATTCTCCCTTATATAGTCTTTCAAATCAGGGTTTGCAATCAATGTTAGCTTAGTAACAAATTATTCAATATTCACCATTAGATGAAAACCTGATTATATAAAGCTAATATCTCTCAACCGTTAGATCGAAAACTTAGCTTGCCATACACACATATACTTGACGATTTTGGGTTTATGTAACCGTACCCAAATGTGTACAATAGTTGGTTCAATATTAGTCAACCAAATGGTGAGCCAAATGATAACTTTCATATCAACCATATTCTTCTTCACCATAACTAGTCCAAATGACTCAAATGAACTAGTTAGAGAGTTGTTCAATTGCTATGAAATCTTATGTACTACACAAGACACAATTGAATAAAAAATTATGTGATTCACTCGAATCGATTCATGAACTATAAAGCCACGTTTTGCCCTAGCATTCCTTAGATAATTTAAATAAGTTCATGAACATCGTTTTTAGACATAACCACTCAAGTTCGCAGACTCACATAACCGGTTGGAGTTCAAAAACTCCAGCAGAAATTCTCGGGTTTGAGAACTTCCGTCAGTTCGCGGACTGAAACTGAGCTAAAACTTGTTTATGGGTGAAAACTACTTCTGCTGGTTTTGGTAATTTGGGGTGTGTGGATGAGAAGTGAATTTAAACCTTAAACAAATGCACTGCATGGGAGTGCTTTTGATTCGAGAAATCAATCTATACAATTCTGGCCTAAACCAAGAAATGGCCATTCCAGACTTGTTTCGGTTACAAAGTGAAGGAGATGGGGTTAATCTTTGGGAGGGAAGTGAAGAAGGTGTTGAGATTGTGAAAGTGTAGGCTTGTTTATGACTTGTAATAGAAAGGTGAGGAGGCTTACGAATAATTCAAGCAGGATCTAGGTGTTTGAATACGTTGTGTATTAACACTTGGTTTCTGTGTTGTGTTCTGTGTTTGGAAATAGGTAGGAAAACCTATTTATACAAGTCATTTGAGCCTTATTCACGTCTCTCGTAGGAAGTGGAGTGATGGAGTAGTGGAGTGGTGTGTTAGTGTCACACGACCAATCTTGCCCACTTCTCCCATCATCACTAACCGTCCATGTCTTCCTGACACGTTCTTGTGATGGCGCGTTGCACGCTGCACGCCGTAAACCTCCAGACCAATACCCCAGTATGTGTCCCCCAGTTTGTGACATGATTGATGTCTTGAGTGTGTGGATCGTGGGACCCACAGAAGGTAGCATGTAATGCTAGTTAAATAACTAAGTTATTTAAAAAGTCGATACTTGTAAAGTATCGTGCGTATTCTATGCATGTTATGCATCGAATGTATTGGAAATATATGAAGCATCGTTGTTGAGCACCATGCCCTTCCTACTTTACGTGAGGGTTTGGAGGCTGCGCTAGAAAATCCTCCCTTGGCCGACCACATGGTATGGTAGAGTGGCAGACGGTGATCACGGTGATACTTCACTGGTCGCCTAACTCTTACCCTAGGCCGTCTGTCCGAGCTGGCGAAGTTGGACGAACGAGATGACTTGGGACTCACATCTGCGACCCTCGAATTAGGGTTTAGGAGGTGCGCGAGTGTACTCCTTCAGATTGGTCGAATCCAAGCATGGGAGGTGTTTCATGGAGGACCGATCATGCATGCGTGTAGACGGTATGCTGATGTCCATGTCCATGATTTACTGTCCCACGAAGGTTTGATCTAGGCCACTCAAATTTACCGGTGAAATTGTGTGGATGAGATCATTTTGCGACAGAAATCCTATGCCGCAAAGGATTCCTAAAGGGCACGGCATGCCACTTTCAAGGTCCTCGTTTTGAGACAACCAAGATTGGTCGGTCTCGGTCGTTTTATCCGGCGTGTAGATGGCAGGCTGGTATTCACTCCTATACCTGACTGTCCCATGGAAACGTGATCTAAACCACTCAATTTGTCTGGCGAAGTTGAGTGGTCGATATCAGTTGTGATTTGGGAAGTGCGACCATACTAGTTTGGGCGTGCGTTTTGGAAAAACTAGGCATGATATGCCTGGGTCTGTTGGGTGAGGAGATAGGTGGTTCTACGGTGATCATGTTGATGCTCACTGGACCTTCACAGTTATCTCCTAAGCCCTTTATTCGATCAGGAGAAAACAGACGCTCGTGATCGATACAAACCCTAATTAGGGTTTTGGCCAGCCATGCTTCATGCATTATTTTTTGCGCACGAATTGGGACAACCAGACATGGTTGGTCCTGACCGTTTGTTCATGTGTGTAGGCGGGCCCACGGTGATTGTATTTACATACTCTGGGCCCTTTGAATTAACATCTACACCTTCCATCTATTCCTGCGAAGATGGATGGTTGAGATCGTTTTGCGACACTCGTAATGTGCCGCAAACCCTAATTTAGGGTTTCTTGTCCATTCTGCTTGGTTTGGACAGTTTGGAAAGATATGCCACCCCTTTTGGGAGGACGGCTATGCGGGTCCGCGTTGGGTCGGCATTGGATGTTCCAATACCTGCTTGGGGGTATTGGATTTGATCTGGACCACCCAATCACGCTGGTGAAGTTGGATGATCGTTATCGTTTCTAGAATGCTATGGATAGTATAGGGACTCAATCGGGATAGTATAACACACCGAGGGTTACATACTCAATCGGGCTAGTATAACACACCGAGAGTTACATGCTCAATCGGTCTAGTATAACACACCAAGAGTTTACAGCCTGTACGGGCATTTCGTGCATGCCTCACTGTTGGTAGTTGGATATTCATGTTACTCTGCTGCGAGTAACAATCAGTCATCATGCCGCACCAATAATGAGAGTTCTTCTAGGAACAACACAGGAAATACAAGGCGTTCTATGCATTAATCAATAGTGCTAAAATTCACAGAATATTCGGGGGATTGTTGCTACTTGCTCCATTTTAGGTGAAGAAGTATTCATCACTTATAAAATAGTCTCATCCTCTGCAGGATGATTACACAAAATTTGGTTTTACAACTTTAGCCCTGAACTAAAATCCACCATCAACATTAAGTCCCCTGCCTAGCATATAATGGTTACACTATTGTGGGGTAGGCATGAGATGGTGACAAATATAACATAAGAGGACGAGATGAGGGAAGTCTACCTGGAGGGACTCTGACCAATCGTGGTTAATCCTCCATTCATAGTGACCATGGGCCTTGGTGGGACCGTTTTACTCTCTTAGACGTCTTCTTCTACTGGAATTCCCCGATGCGGGCGTTTACACACTGCTCTGGACAACTAGTTCGTATCTAGTTGTTCTCTTTGATTAGAGTTTGAAAGAAAGTATGACCTGGTCATTGTTGAATCCTCATATATCGGGTAGGCTTCGCTGCGGCCGCTTTACTCTTCCTTTAGGGTTTCTCCAGCATATATACATGCGTGGATATTTTGAACCACTTTTTACAGTTTTACAATAGGGTTCTCTGGTAGAAACCCCGTTTCCTCATCATGTCGAACAAAAGTGGATCATCTTCTTCATACCACCCAGGATCTTCTATTAAGCGTGCACGATCTATGTCTGGGCTTCATGATGAGTCTCATGCTCGTGTTCTCCGATTCAAGAAGGTCCTATCGGTTTGTCTCTCTTTTTCTTTTCTTCTCCGCACAGTTGTTTGTTATTCCTGACCGTCAGGAAAATGATCTTTAATTTTTGCAGAGATACCCCACTGGAACGTGTATAATGGTTGTCGATGATGATGACTTAAACAATCCTCTTCCTTCAAACTCGAACACACCTGACGCTGCAAAACTTGAAGATGCTGATCTGGGTATCACATTTTATGAATACCCCAATGCGGGTCTTGCATTTGATGTACACATGAAATGCTTGTCTTCCATCCACCGACATGTTGGTGGATTGTTAGTGCGGAAGGAGTTTGTGCCTCTGTATACAAAAGTGTGGAAAAAGTATGGCCATATCGCAACCAGGAATGAAGTTCGGCACTGCTCATCTGCTCTAGTTACTACAGTAAACTGTCTTCTTCCCATGATTATTGAGATGACGAATATTTTCGTTCGCAACATCGCTGAATCAAATATTGAAAAGTGGGAGGACATGGTATCTACCTGCGAATCCATGGAGTTCAACGTGGGCTGGTTGCGGCAGCGTCTTGATATTATCAAGGTTGATCGAGCTGGTATCCTCATGAACGTTGTTCCTGCTACAAAAGCTATCTTGGAGGAGGAAAAGGCTCTGGCTGCGGAATCGAAGAAGGTGGAGCAGGCGGTTCAAAACTTCAAGGATAGGACAGAGAGATATCATGCTAGGTTGAAGATGATGTTTTTAAGGAACTATAATCTGTTGGACGACCTCTTCTAGGCTGCACTCCTTCATCGTCAATTTTTCTTTTGAACATTCTTGATTGCATTGGCAGATGGATGAAGTTTTTTTTTTTATATTAGTATTTTTTTTTATTTTTTTTTGAATAAATTGACAATTCAAACGTGTAATGAAAATGCATGCATTGTCATGCCGTGGGACAGTTGCGGGACGATGATCAGGCATGGTATGCCTTGAGCCATTTTCCATTAATGACTGTCCCTAACTTGCCTCCATCCACCTTAATGATCTTGTAGTAGCCGGTGATGTAAGCCTTGGTAATCACATAGGGACCTTCCCACTTCGGAGAGAACTTTGGCGCAGACATGTCTTGCTGAATGTGCTTGGCTGTCTTCAAGACCAAATCTCCTATTCCAAAAAACATGGCCTTATAGTCTTATCATACGCCCTGGAGACCTTGTTTATGTACACTTGAGCGCGCTCCTCTGTCTTGCTTCTTCTGGAATCCAGAGTGTCTAACTCAGCAATTCTTGAGTTAGATGCTTCAGCCTCGTTCCAGTGGACCTCACTTGCTGCTGCAATCCTTGCTGATGGAATCCTGATTTCTGCTGGGAAAACTGCATCCGCACCGTAAACAAGTGAATATGGAGAAACTCCGACGGAACTTCTAAGTGCCGTCCGATATGCCCATAGCGCCATAGGCAGTTGTTCGTGCTAGTTCTTGGGGTTGTCATGCACTGTTCAACTGAGAATCTGAATCACTGTCTTGTTGGTGCTCTCGGCTTGTCCGTTTCCTTGAGGATAGTATATGGTGGAGAAGACCTGTTTAATTTCATATTCCTCCAACAGCCCCCGTACCCGTTTTTTTGCAAAGGGAGTGCCATTTTCGGTGATGATGTGCTTGGGTACACCAAACCGATGTAGGACCAGAATATCGCTACGACGTTATTCCTACGATGTTAACGACGTTTCTGCGAGCGTCACTGTCAATAATTTAACAATGTTTCACGAGCGTCTCAGAATATCCAAAAGAAGCTGACGATGAAAGGAATAAAAGAAGAATATGTTGGTCCTGCGTTGATCATCATACTTGCGATAGAGAACATTGTAGAGATCGCGATGAGATCGCAGAATAGATCCAAAATAAGAGGAAAACTTAGCTGTCACCCATTAGGTAAATCCTTATATAAAGGTCAAAATAGATCCAGAAGAGGATGATGTGTTTTTGAGAGTTGAAAGAGTCTTGAGGAGAGAGAAACTTCAAGAGAATAATTGTAATCTTGATTTCTTCCAATTCTGTAAACATTTCGGAGATTTGAATAATAATGTGTCGTTTAATCTTTAAAGTTTAGTCAAATTCCAACATATTTCTATATAATCTTAACAAGGGTGTAGTGTGGGAATTCCTGCAACTACATTTTGGCGCCCGAAACAGGGATTGATTAGCAAAAATTGAAGAAAAGGTGAAGAAAAAAGATAAAAATTGTTCAAGATCAAGGAAATCATTAAGTGAATCGGTGAGATAATTGAAGGAAGAATGATTAGAATCAAAAAGGATTGTAGAAAATTGGAATGTGATACGGTAACAAGAGCGATGATTGATAGATTTCATGAAAATATTAAGCGAAAGATGCATAAACGAGATTTTGAAGGAAGGAAGATTATGACAGTGGAAAAGATGTCATCATTAAAAAATTGGGAAAATCAGGAGATCACATTCACAGCGGCAGAAATACCAGAAGAAAATCTAGGTCATAAATCTTCTTTGGTAATTACGATATCCGCTATACCAATGAGAAAGGGAGAATCAATAAAATCTGAAGAAAAATGGGATATGAATAGAACCTTGGTAGATGCAGGAAGTTCAGTGGATATAATGTTCTATAATACTTTTAAGAAAATGGGATATAAGGATGAAGAAATGTTTAATTCAACATATAATATTCATGGCTTCGGAAAATCATTAACAAAACCTAAAGGCGAAATATTAGTACGAATTCCACTGGAAGAAATTGAAACACAAGTGTCATTATGCATGGTAGATGTGGAATCACCTTACAATATGATACTGGGCAGACCATGGATACATGCAATCAAGGCTGTAGCATCAACATTGCATCAATACATTAAATTTCATATGCCCAGTGGAATTGGAGAAATTATAGGAGACACAGATTTTGCGAAATTGTGTTATCAAATTGAAGTAAGAAATTGCGAAGAACGTCCAAAACTGTGAAAAGCTCGCAAAAAATTGGCGAGAGAAGCAAATAAAGAAGAAGAATTTAAAGTTTACATGATAAAAGCAAAAGAAGGAAAAGGCATAACCAGTGAAATCCCCCAAGAAGGAGATGAACTCGCGAGAATTATGAAAGCACCAACACCAATGGGAGAACCTGAAGGCAGTTATGTCGCAGCAGAGCCAACAAAGGAAATAAATATTGGGAGTAAAGAAGAGCCTAAAATGCTGAAAATTGGGACTAGAATGGAGGAAGATGAGGAAGAAAGAACTATAAATCTTTTGCGAGAGTATGCAGATATCTTCGCGTGGAGCATGGATGAGATGCCAGGGATAGACCCGTTAATAGCATGTCATAAATTAGAAATCAACAAAAATATAAGACCATTCAAGCAAAGAATAAGGAAGATCGCAACAACATATCATTCTCAAATAGAAGAAGAATTACAGAAGATGCTCGACGCAGGAATTATAAGGAAAGCAAAATATCCACAGTGGATTGCAAATATGGTAGTGGTCCCAAAGAAGAATAAGGGGATAAAAATTTGTATAGATTTCACTGATTTAAACAAGGCTTGTCCAAAAGATAGTTTTCCATTACCAGATATTCCACAGATGGTTGAATCGGCAGCAGGAAATGCTAGAATATCATCGTTGGATGGGTATAAAGGATATAATTAAATCCCTATCGCTGAAGAAGATCAAGAAAATACCGCATTTTTTGCTCCAATAGGATTATATTGTTATACAAAAATGCCATTTGGTTTACGAAATGCTGGTGCAACGTATCAAAGAATGGTGGAGAAGGTGTTTGCAAAGTGGATCCACAAAACATTAGAAGTGTATGTAGATGATATGTTGATCAAAAGCAAAGAAGCTGAGAATCATGTGCAAGATTTGAAGGAGATTTTCGATCAAATGCGGTAATTCAATATTAAAGTGAATCCTGATAAGTGTACTTTTGGAGTAACTTCAGGGAAATTTTTGGGGTATATTGTATCAAAAGAAGGAATACAAGTTGATCCAGAAAAAGTACAAGCAATTCGCGATATGCCAACACCCACAACAATAAAAGATGTACAAAAATTGAATGGACTCTTAGCCTCGCTAGGGAGATTCATTTCGCGATCTTTAGATAAGTGCAAATATTTTTTTCGACATATTTAAGAAGGGAAAAAAATTCAAGTGGACGGATGAATGTGAAAGGGCTTTTCAAGGAATCAAAGAACATTTAGTGAATGTATCTATTTTACAAAAGGCTGAACCAGGAGAAGAATTATTGATCTATATCGCGACAACCACATACGCGCTAAGTGCAGTATTGTTGCGAGTAGATGAAGGAGTAGAAAAACCAATCTATTATATCAGCAAAACATTCAATTTTGCAGAGAGAAATTATTCCAAGATTGAGAAGTTAATTCTAGCATTGGTACATGCGACTTTCAAGCTTCGAATTTATTTTCAAGCACATAAAATCAAAGTATTAACAAAGGTACCCATTGAATCAGTAATGAAAAATTCAAAAATATCAGGTAGGGTTGAGCGATGGAACGCACAAGTAGGACACTTTGATATCTAATATAAAATTCTATCTTCGCCAAAATCCCAAGTCATCGCAGAGTTCTTGGCTGAATTTCCTTCGGAGGATGATAAAGCTGTGGAAGAGATGATGGATGTAGAAGAGGAATGCGGAGATCCAAAAGAGCTATTAACAGAACCCAACATATGGGAAATATTAGTGGATAGATCATCAAACGGAGAAGGAAATGGAGTTGGAGTTTTTTTCATATCGCCAGAAGGAGAAAAAACAGCTTTTTCATTTAGATTAGAATTTGCATCTACAAACAATGAGACAAAATATGAGGCTGTGATCCATGTTTTAAAATTCGCGATAGAAATGAATTTGGAAAATGCTAGAATTACCAGCGATTCACAATTGGTTATTCGTCAGATAAAAGGAGAATACACAACAAATGAACCATCCCTAAGAAAATACAAAAGACTCGTTGAAGAATTATCTGCGAGAATTCCAAAAATAAAATGGAGACACATATCAAGGAAAGACAATAGACTCGCGGATGCTTTCGCTTTCATATCTAGTATGATGACAAATCCATTGGCGAGGTGCATAAAAATTCAAACACTTTCATTTCCATCGATAAACAAAGAAGAAGAAGAAATAAATATAATGATGGTAGAAGCTGACGAGGGAGAACCCATGAGCAATATCACAAATTGGCGAGCAGATCTTCATGCATATTTGGCGAGAGGAGAAATTCCAAGAAATCGATTAGAAGCACATAAGTTGAAAAGTAGGGAAACCAATTATGAGCTAAGAAATGGAGTGTTATATCGCAGATCTTTTAATGGACCATCGCTAAGATGTTTGACGAGAGAAGAAGGACAAAAAATATTAAAGATGTTACATAGTGGTGACGCTGGTAATCACAGTGGAGGAAGATCTTTAGCATATAAAACAAAAATGCAGGGTTATTACTGGCCATATATGCATGAGGATGCAAAGCAACTCTCAAGGTGTTGCGAGGATTGCATGCGATACGGAAAAAAGATACATGCACCAGGAGCACCATTATCATCTTTAACAAGTGTATGGCCCTTTGGGAAATGGGGGTTAGATATTGTGGGACCATTTGTACCTGGTTCTGGACAGAGAAGATATATGATTGTCGCAACAGATTATTTCACAAAATGGGGAAAAGTAAAAGCAGTACAATATATTCGCGATAAAGATATTTTTACATTCATCTTTGAAAATATAATCTGCAGATTTGGGATTCCAGCACAGTTAGTATCTGATAATGGAAAGCAGTTTGAGGGACAAAATATAGAATTATTACTCAATGCATTTAAGATAAAATGTGGAAAGTATACTCCTTTATACCCGCAAGCAAATGGTCAAGCTGAGGAAACTAATAAAACAATCGCAGATATCTTGAAAAATAAGTTAGAAGGATACCACATAGCATGGTGCGAGCAAGTACATAATACAATATGGGCTTATAACATAACTAGACGAAAAGCAACTGGAATGTCACCATTTTGTTTGACATATGGGGTAGAAGCTGTATTACCAACAGAAGTTGTTATTCCTACAACAAAAAGAGAAGCATGGGAAAGAAATTTAAGTGCCGGTATGATACTGAATAAGTTGGATGAATTAGAAGAAAAAAGAGAACAAACTCTACAACATATGGAGAATTATCAATGCAGATTAGCTCGCGAATACAACAAACGTGTTAAGAAGCGTGAATTTCAACCTGGAGATCTAGTGCTGCGAGAAACACCAAGTTATCAACGAGAGAGTGGTGGAAAGTTGGCGAGAAAATGGGATGGACCATATATTATCAAAGAGATAATTGGAACTGGGGCATACAAATTAATGGATCATGAAGGAAAAGATGTTGGCCAAAGACTTGATAGACCATGGAATAGATTATATATGAAAAGGTATTATCAATGACAATTTTTGCGAGGTAAGAAGTACTGGTATATTGTCTTATGAAACAAATAATGAATTCTTCTTTCTTAATTACAATTTTGGCAATTATAATTGCAACAGAAGCGAATAAAAATTTCGCAGAGATATAAGAATGGGACGAACCTTTATGGCGTGCACCCTAGTTCGCGAATAAAATTTCGCAAGAGGCAAATTTAAGACCTAATAGCGCGTCATATGAGGGGGTATCTCTTGACATGATTCAGGGGTAAGGTTATATCGCTGCTGGATCCTGAGTCATGCAGATGTTGGGGTTAAAGAAAACCTATCCGGGAGAGAGATCTTGGATTTCCAACTATATATGGTTATACCCTGGTTGGACGACCGAGAATCTCTTCCAAGAAGCGCAAAGTATGACCAAGGCGCCGAGGTACACGTTTAAGCCAAGGGTGCCAAGGGCGTACGAAACTCTCTTTCCATTCTTGGTAAGTCTTGGCTATGATGCACTTGGCCTGAAGAAAACCCCACTTAGGGTGCAGTCTTGTAACTATAAGCCATATAGGAATAAAGTACAAGAGGCTGCAAAAACAGCTGGTTGTTGGTAAATCTGGATGGGAGGAGCTAGTATTGTATGGCCGATGTGCCCTCCTTGAAGGGGCAACCATGGGGAAGATAAGGGCGGCACCCTCCATTAGGGAGCTGATAAGTGTCTTAAGACGACAATGTCATAGGGCTTTATGATCGCAAGAACATTTAGGCCTGTCATATTGTCGCGTGACGAAAATTATACAAAGGCAAAAAGCCTAACGAGAAAATGTTAAGATGAGATCAATGGGTTTTTACATGAAAGTGTAAAGACGTCCTGCGATTTCATCGCAAGACGACAATGTCATAAGGCTAAATTCTTGAGAAAGAGTTTATATTTATCATATGTTCGCAGACAATATTTTGAAAGAACATGGATAAGACAAGATCAAAGGGTCTTTATATGCAAATGTTAAGAAATTTTGCGATTTTGTCGCAGACAGAAAAAGTTTGGCAAAATAAGACCTTTAACTAGGAAGGAAAAATAAGACCAAAAGAATAATCCTACCAATTAACTATTCTCTATATAAAGTTGCAGGAAATATACATTCATCGCAGAATTATATATACAAAGGCAAATTCTTAGCTGTGCAGATTCCTTCAGAATTTTTCAGAATATCGCAGTACTATTCATTATATCGCAGATGTATTCATATTTTCGCGAAAAATGCAACAACACAATTTCTTAAAGAAGATAATGAATATTCACCATTTCAGGAAAAGATAATGAAGGTGCAAGAAGGGGAATACAGAAGTAAGATTACATTATCTTACTTGAAAATATTCAAAGTAAGCTAAATCGAAAGTTAAAATTCTAAAAGTCTCGAAGATTACATCGCTCGCAAGAAAGAAGAAGTAAAAGAAAGCAAAGATAAAATTCAAGTTTCAGCGATGGTTTCGCCAGATTTATTCTTCTTGCTCATCAGATTTATTATTTTTGCCAGAGTTATTATCTTCATCAGCATCCTTTTCATCATGAGTATCTTCTTCTTTTGACTCTTCATCAACATTTACTTCACCACCCGCAGCTGATTCTTTGGGAGGACTTCTTTTATCTTCTTCTTCTTCACCATCTTCTTGAGTAATATTCTCTTCCTCGTTAGTAAACTCTAAATTTTTATCCATGGGAAGAGGAATTTCATCATCATAAACCTTTAGAGGAGGAACATATACAGGAGGGAGAGAATTGGAGAGCAGAATATCATTCACAAGAACTTCAGCACTGAGATGGACCTTGCAAAGGAAACTTCTATCACGATTCCTAGTCTCTATGCTTTTAAAGTACTCGAGATAATCAAGTCTTCTTTCTGCTTTATCACGGGAATCGAGATAATTGGAAACAAGGGACTTGTTTTGTTTACCAACTTTATCCAACTTAGCGGTCAGATCAGTGATAGTAGAATGAAGATTTCTTTCGGATTCTGCGAGCAACAAAATAATAAAAGATAAATTAGACAAAAAACTCACAAAGAATATAACACAAAATTTTATGAGAAGACCAACAAGAGAGGCAGTCAACTGACTACCTTATTTTTGTGAGGTTAAGTTTTGGATTAATGCAAATAAACAGTTCTCTCATTGATTCATGGAATCATCGAATTTATCTCCAACCATACCCTTCAGACGAGATTTCATGCCTTCTTCTTTCTTGTGAAGATATGAGTTTTCCTTTGCTAATGAAGAATGAGATTCCTTTAATTAAGAGTATTGGTCTTGAAGTTCGACAGCTCTTAAACTAAGAGTCAGTCTACCCTTGATAAATTTATCCTTCTCGGCAGCAAATGATTCAGCTAATTCTTTGAGTTCATTCTTGAGAGAACGAAGAGATTTCTCTTGATTATTACATATGCTTTGAAGATTAATTAATTTTTGCGAGGAAATCACCATCAAGCTTGAAAATCTATGTTTTTCTTGGGACAAGGTTTTATTCTCATCTGATAAAGTTTCCATCGCCAAATTAGCCTTAAAAAACAAATATGAGAGGCGATCAACCTCACCACTTAAAAAATTCTTCCTTTGCAATAATTGATTATTCTCCTTAGTAAGATTATTTATGTGATCAATTAAATAAGTGTAAAGATTGTCTAGTCTAGTATGTTGATCCATCCAAGAATCTCTTTCAACGCGAGCTTTTTCAGCGATAGATTCAAATTTGAGTCTTTCTATGAAACGAGTCCGATTTGAAACTAATATATGAATTAAGAATTTAAGAAGGAAGTTTGAGTACATAAAATATGTAAATAAAACTGAAAAACAAAAGAGCAGATGCAAGAAAAATGTAACTTTTAGCTCGTCATTTTTTTCTGCGAAGATTCTCGCAGTCTAGAGAAGAGTTGCGAAGCATGTGATTCAAAGTATCATACTCAGCAGTTTCAGCCTGAAGGATTTTTCTTAGAGCTTCAATCTCATTTTCCAAAGATGCTCGCGAAGCATTACCATCAAAACCAAAATACTTGAGTAGAGTCTCGCAAGCTTCATGCTGGAGAGGGTCAGTAGAAGACTTTCTAGCATTGTCTAAAATGTTAGACAATATTTTAAAAGCAATATCAACACTCGCAAAAGTTTCACTTGATGAAGGAAGAGGTGTAGAAAATGAAGTAGTAATTAGAGCAAGTTGGCGATCATTTATGGTGGCTGAGTTTTCATGAGGAGTATGTGGAAAAACAACAGTTAAAGGCCGTAAAGGACTATAAGGAGTCTCAGTCACAGCAATTTTCGAAGCCTGATTTGTCAAAGGATCAGAGGAAGTAGAAGTATGGGTAGCGATATTCTCGCAAACAAAAGTAGAAAGATTTGGTTGCGATGGTGTGGGAATAATCCTTACAGATGTTAATGTGGGTATAATGAGATCTTCCCCAAGTGTCTTAAAGTGGCGAGATCTTTTAGGAGGTTTAATAGGGTTCTCGTCATTATGCGAACAATAACTCAGATAAGAAACAGAGGCAACAATATTGTTATTAGGAAAGAGAATATATTTCTTACTACCTTATCATTCGCAGAACTCCTTTTCTTCTTCTCTACCAGTATTTTGCGAGTGTTAGGGTTTTGAACCGTGGGTTGTGTAGTTCCGCTGAAGAGAAGACATAGCATGGAAGTTAGGAAGAATCAAATAAGAAATATTAGAGAATGAAAGTAAAAATTGGCTTAAATTAATGTCATAATTCAAGAAACATACCTTGATGATTCCATTAAAACAGTAGCAGAAGAATGTGAAAGAGAAGAAAAGTTGCAGACGGAAGACGAAGTAGACAAATGAAGAAGATGAAGAAACAGAAGAAGAAAGTTAGTTTTGAAACTAACTTCTACATTTTATAGGCAAAAGGGGGTGGGCCCATTAATCATAGACGTGTCAGTAAATAGAGGAATTCACAACACGTGTAAGAAAGGCTAAATTAACAGAATCATGTCGAGAAAGAAAGAAAGAAGTTGCGAGGGTTATAAATAATATTGGTTCTCATGATCTTCTCTTCTTCGCAGAAAAGACATGAGAAGAGGCAAGATGTAGGACCAAAATATCTCTACGACGTTATTCCTGCGATGTTAACGACTTTTCTGCGAGCGTCACTGTCAATAATTTAACAACGTTTCACGAGCGTCACAGAATATCGAAAAGAAGCTGATGATGAAAGGAATAAAAGAAGAATATGTTGGTCCTGCGATGATCATCATACTTGCGATAGAGAACATTGTAGAGATCGTGATGAGATCGCAGAATAGATCCGAAATAAGAGGAAAACTTATCTGTCACCCATTAGGTAAATCCCTATATAAAGAGCACGATAGATCCAGAAGAGGATGATGTGTTTTTGAGAGTTGAAAGAGTCTTGAGGAGAGAGAAACTTCAAGAGAATAATTGTAATCTTGATTTCTTCCAATTATGTAAACATTTCGGAGATTTGAATAATAATGTGTCATTTAATCTTTAAAGTTTAGTCAAATTCCAACAGATTTCTATAGAATCTTAACAAGGGTGTAGTGTGGGAATTCCTGCAACTACAACCGACAAATGATGTATTCTTTGATGAAGGCGGCAATCATTGCTCATGTGGGACCCCGTAAATGGATAGCTTCAACCCCCTATGACGGATTAATCCACCCAATAATGTCAAGTCCCCAGCTATAAAAGGGCCATGGACTTCTTATCGAGTGTAAAGGAGTGGAAGGTGCGTGAACAAGGCTCCCGTGAACTTGACACTCGTGACAGTGTTGTACGAATGAAGCTGCATCATCTTCCATGGTCAGCCAATAATACTTCTCATGTATCTGGAGAAATAGTTTCCTCTTCCCTTGATGTTCCCCTTCGTGCATTCCTTTCAACATAGTCGAAGCCTCTTCCTTAGCCAGACACCGTAATAGATCGCCTCCAAAGCTTTTACGATATAAGATCCCCTCATGAAATACAAATCGCTTCGCCTTTTGTTTCATCTTGACAGAATCCCTTTGATTGGAAGGAGTTACTCCATTGCGGAGATAACTAATGTACGGTTCTCTCCAGTCCCCAGCATGGCTTACGTTAAGGACCTCCAGTTGGTGTGGTGGCACTTGGTAATCGGTGCAAGATTTCTGGAGCAAACGATATTGAGCTTCCATTTCTTGCCAATAATAGCCCAAGCGTTGAAGACGAAGATAGATCATTACCACTAATGTTTTTCCACAGGTTTCAGTATGAACACGGTTAAGTTGTAATTGCGCCTATTTATCTCCGAGACATCTCGATAGGGAACCATCCGGGTTTCGATGATATAGCATACCATAAAGCATGAAATAGTTTTGCAGAGTTTTGAGACTAACCTTTCATTGAGAAAGTGAGCTGCTGAGTACTTGAATGATAGGAGTTCGCCAATCACATGTCCCAATGTCTTCGCGTTGTGATATCCATGTTGATTCCACTGTCCTTCTTCTTACCGTCAGAGTCTCTTCCGAACCTTCAAATTGTAATTTCGACGCCAGTGTGGCTAAACAATCAACATGGCTGTTTTTGCAGCGACCAACATGGGTTATGGTAGCATATGCAAAGTAGTTCAACAGCCTTTGTTCTTCTGATCAGTATGGGGCCAATGTTGCCTCTTTCAATGCATATACTCCGTTCATCTGATTAACCAGTAGTTTTGAGTCACCTATTATCTCTAGGCGAGTGGCTCCTGCTTGTTTGGCTATTGACAGTCCTATGAGAAAGGCTTCATACTCCGCTGAGTTTTTTGTGCACTGAAATTCCAACTTGAAGGAATGTGAAAGACCTCGCCCGTTGGAGATACTAGGACCACGCCTGATCCACCGGTGTTATTGCTAGGAGTGTAAGAGCCATCGAAATATAGTAGCCACGCCTCTCTTTCGACAACAGAGATCTCTGGAAATTCTCTGGGAAGATCCTCGTGTAATGCAGTAGTGCCTTCTCCAGGGAACGCCGCCAGTAAATCGGCAACGACTTGTCCTTTGATAGCACTCGGTGATGTGCACGTTATGTCTAGATCCGACATTTGGAGAAGCCACTTGGATGTCCTCCCCATCAAGACCATCTTCGAAAGTAAAAACTTCGCAGGGTCAGACTTAGATACGAGTACTACCTTTTTGGACAACAGGTAGTGTCTAAACTTCTGAATGGAATGAATCAGGGACAGGTACGCCTTCTCCGCTTTGGGATATCTAAGCTCAGCGTCTCTTAGTACTCGACTGAAATAGTATATGGGATGTTCGACTCCTTCATCATCCTCCTGTGTGAGCAAAGCCCCCAAGGCAGTATCGCTGAAGGCTGTATAGAGACACAGTGATCTCCCTTGGACAGGGGGATTCATGACCGCTGGAGACGACAACATCCGTTGAATCTTCTGAAATGCTTCTTGTTGTAGTGTGGTCCAGATAAAGCTTGTGTAGGATCAGAATATTGTCACAACAATATTCCTGAGAAATAAACAATAGTACTGCGATACATCGATAGTAAACGACTGTTCTGCGATACATCAATGATATTCTGCGAAACATCCAAAGATGACTTAAACAATGACGTAATGACTGAAAACGACGGAAACATGAAGAAAGTGTGACATGTCTGCGATATATCAATAAATCCTGCGAAAGATAAAGGCGGTGCTAACTGCGATTTATCGCAGTTACTCAGATCCGAAATTGAAGGGGATCTTAGCTGTAAATGAGCTGTCATGAGATGTAATCCACTATGTAAATACCTATATAAAGGAGATGAATAGTTCCAGAGTGAGAGATGAATTTTTGAGTGCTAGGAAAGTTTTTAGGAGAGAGAAAATCTTTTATCAAGTGTTCTGTGTTCTTGATTTCTGTAATTCCTTAAGATCAAATTAATGAAAAAGTGTCTTTAATCTTCCAATTATGTCGTAAATATTGATAAATTCTTGAATAGGGTGTAGTGTGGGAATTCCTGCAACTACATTTTGGCGCCCAGAAACAGGGAGAATCAATTTGAGAAATTTCAAACTACAGCTTGAAGATTTGAAGAGATTGTTAGAATTGAAGAAATGGCTAGAAGGAGAAGAAATACATCAGAACCACCAACAACAGTGAGAAGAAGTAAAAGAATTGCAGGGGAAGGAACATGTGAATTGGATGGATCTTTAAGGATCAGATCAGGAAGGAGTAGAATGAGAAATGGAGCAGAAAATTCAATCCAACCACCAAATCAACAAACACGAGCACAAGATAGAAATGAGGATTACGATAGAGTGAGTGTGCATACTTGGAGGTCGGATTCGATAGAAGAGGCGGAAAATCAGAAGAGGAAAGAAATCAAGAAATGGATGGAGGATTAATTCATAAAGGACATGAAGTAGTAGATGATTTGAGACTAAGGATACAAGAAGAAAGAAGATTAGAGGCAGAAGAACGTGCCAATCTTACAAGGCAAAATCATGAATTAAGAATGGAAAATTTGAGGCTGCAAAATAGAAGATCAAGGAGTAGCATGAGATCAATTTCAAGATCATATAGAAAAGAAACAAGACAAAATCTCCCTATACAAAATATTGGCGAGAATGTGATAAGTGATCGTTACATTCCACGCGGTGAAACTTTAGACATTAGACATAATCAGGATGAGGGAGAAAATCAAGAAGAGAGAAGGAGAATATTACGTGATGAAGAGATTCGAAGAAATCGCAGAATAATCGAAGATGATATTGAAAGGCATTATATTGAGCAAGTACATTTAGCAGGAGAAAGAGAGAGATTGCGAGCAGAAGTAGAAGAACAAGAAATTCAAACAGTGTTGCGTCAGAATAATCATGATAATCGAGAACGACGACGTGCGCAAAATCGTAACAATGATAATCTCAATGAGGAATATAAGAGAATTCGTAGAGACATATAAAGGCAACGAAGAGAAACAATAAGGGATGAGGAAATTCGTGGAGAAGATAATGAAAGGAAAATTAACTTGCAAGAAGAAGAAAATCGCAGAAGAAGGCAAAATGAAGATGTTGGAGAAGAAGCGTGAAACATCGCAAGACAAGAAATACATGAACGCAGACGAAGAGAGGTTGCGTTGAAAAGGCCAATGGAGCACAATTCTGATAGAAATGAACAAATCTTGCGAGAATTAGTAGAAATGAGAGGAATGATAAATAACAGAAGAGAAGGAGGAAGAAGACAACTTGATGAGGCAATCGAGGAAGCTGCGAAAACTCCATTTACTCAAGAGGTACAATTAGGAGGGATACCTCCAAAATGTAATTTACCGGTGTTAACCAGTATATTTGATGGGACAACGTGTGCTGTCCAACATATCAAAGCTTATATTCGATGTATGCTACAATGGGAGAACCATGACGTCGTTTTGTGCAAATATTTTGCGTCAAGTTTAACTGGCGAAGCATTGAAGTGGTTCGAAAGTCTTCCAAAGAATACAATAACTTCGTTCATGCATTTTCAAACTACTTTCTTAGGAGCATACATCAACAATAACTTTACGCGACCTAGAATTGAAGATGTGTTTGGATTGAAACAGAGAGTTGGAGAGAGTTTAAAGCATTTAACGATAAGATGGAGGACAATGTGTAGTGAAATGGCAGGAAGAGTGGATGAAAGATATCTCATCTTATCCTTCATAAATGCTATGTTTACGACGAATCTATTATATATCCAGGTCTTCAGAGTTAAAAACACAATTACCATGACAGAACTGCGAGAATTGCAGGAAGAATATATTTCTTTGGAGGAAAAACAAAATGAGATGGAGTCCTATCCAATTAACACAGGCACAAATTTAGCCGCAACAAATGGAAGTTTATTACCAAGGATGATTAATACAGTAGCAAGTACTTCTCAAAACCCGCGAGAGAAAATGGAGGCTGATAATCAACATAAGATAGTAGCAATGGGGAGTAGAGATCAGGAGGAATTGGAAAAAGGAGAGAAATTTTTATCGCAATAATAATAATAAGGTCACAAGGTTTGATCAACCGCAGGAGACTTATGGTGGACATAGGCAGAATTATTCAAGAGAGCAAAGAGGTCAGAGGAATATGTGGGAAGACATTAAATTGCCACCTTTAAACACCGGAATAGACAAGATTTGGGAAGCGATTATTCTGATGGAGAACATACCCTCACCCTGGAACATGGGGAAAGAACCACATCCTAACAACCAAAATCAAGAGTTCTGTCCTTATCATCATTTTCATGGTCACTCTGTGCATAATTGTAGAAATGTAAAAAGAATTATTTTGCGAATGATTGAACAGGGAAAATTAAATCATTTTCTAGCAAGATATTTACAACCGCAGCAATTGCCGCAAGCACCAGAAATTCGCAGAGTTAATGTTGCAAAAGAAGCCGAAACATTTGTCATTGAAGTAGGAGCTACAGAAAAAAATCGATTTTGCAATTCAATTTTACATTCGCAGAAAACGATAGAGGATTTCCATGACAATGTGCTAAGCAGAGTGTTTGCAAGGGATATAGAGGGAAGATAGGTGATGAATATTGCAAATATTTCTCCGTTAGAAGAATGGCAGAAAAAAGTTATTTCTTTTACTGCGGAAGAGATACCAGAGCCTGGGAAGATGCATGACAACCCATTGGTGGTGAAGCTAGAGATAAATCCAAAATACAGAGAAGAAGGAGAAGAATATGATGATGACACAGTAAATGATTCTTGGGCAATAGATAAAGTTTTAATTGATACTGGTAGCTCAATAGACATTTTATTTTATCATACATATCGCACAATGGGTGGAAGAGATGATGAGTTAATCCCTTCAACTTACAAGATCTATGGTTTTAATGGCACTGCAAATAAGCCAAAAGGATAAATTACTATGGAAATTCCGTTGAACAAGATATCTTCAAAAATCAAGTTTTGTGTAGTAGATATAGAATCTCCTTACAATGCCTTAATTGGAAGACCATGGCTCCGTGGGATCTTGGGTATAGCATCAACATACCACCAATGCATAAAGTTTCCACATCCTCATGGTATTGGGATAATTAAAGGTGATTGGTTTGAAGGCAAAAAGTGTTATGAAGTTGACATTAATACTTGCGAAGAAAGGAATGCCCGAAATCGTAATTGGCAACATAACAGGAAGCAAAATCAGAGAGCTGAGAAATTGATGGTGGACAATATAGAGTTGCGGGGAAAGGATATACTTCAAGAATAGTTTTGTCCCAAAAGATTCAATTGCGATTAATCATACGAAGATGGGGAAAAGTAGAAACTTTCATTCTTCGCAGGAGAACAAACAAGTATAAGATAAATAAGTAAAAAGAATTTGCGAATAATCATTCGTCACAGAAGAAAAGAAGTGCAACAATATCATGTTGCGAACAAATGAAAAACTCTGTTGTGAGAATTAAAAGAAAAACTCTGCTCAAAAATGAGAAATTTTCTATTAAAAAGAAAAAAGATGATGATTTCTAATCATATAAGAATTTTTAATGCAAATGCATAAGAAGGGCGCAAATCGCCTAAAAATATATAAGAACGTGACGAACTTTTATGGCGTACACCTTAGTTCGCGGATTCTATTCCGTAAGAGGCAATGTCCTTAAAGTGCGTCATAAGGGGGGTATCTCTTTGCATGGCTATGGGAAAGGATATACCGCTGCTGGAACCTAGTCATGGAGATTTTGGATTATAGAAAATCCATCCGGGAGAGATAACTTGGATTCCCAATTATATAAGGTTATACCCTGGTTGGGCGCCCGAGAGTTTCTCCTAAGGAATGCAACGTATGATCAAGGCGCCGAGGTACACGGTTGAGCTGTGGGTGCCCGGGATGGATGAACCTACCCTGGCCATCCATGGAAAGTCTTGGCTTACGATGTGTTCGGCCCGAAGAAAACCCCACTTAGGGTGAAGTCTTGTAACTATAAGCCATATAAGGCATAAAGGACAAGGCTGCGAAAACAACTGGTTGTTGGCAGAACCGGATGGGAAAGTGCTAGTCTTGTATGGCCGATGTATAATCCTTGAAGGGGCAATCGGGGGGAGAGATAAGGGCGATACCCTCCATTAGGGAGCTGTGTATCAAAAAAGACGGCAATGTCATGGGGCTTTATATTCGCAAGAATATTTAGGCCCGTCATATTGTCGTGTGACAGAGACAGCAATGTCATGGGACTTTGTATTCGGAAGAATGTTTAGACCCGTCATATTGCCGCGTGACTAGCCAAAAAGCCTAAAGAGAAATGTTAAGATGAGATCAATGGGTTTTTGCGATAAGATCAAAAGATGAGATAAATGAAATCAATAATAAGAGGAAATAAATCGCAAAGACGGCGATGTCATAAATCTTAAAAAGCAAAGAGAGATTAATCTCACAAGATGGCTTAGATTTATCATATTATCGCAGGGATAAAAATAATGATAAGGCAAGATCAGTGGATTATTACATGTAAAGTAAGAATGTCCTGCGATCTTGTCGCATAAAAGTGGCATAATAAGACCTTTAACTAGGAAGGTGAAATAAGACCACAAGAGAAGTTATGTCTGCGAAGCATATAATAAATTGTTCGCAGAAATATTTGCGATAATTCATTTATCATATTGCAGATTAATAACAAGAGGAAAGTATGGGAACGATGTATAAGAACGATAAATATTGTTATTCATCATTATATGATAAATTCATACAAGTAACAGAAAAAGATTTATATATATTGAAGAACATCAAGAGTTACAAATATCTTGCAGAAAGAATGATACAATTTGTCACAGATAATTATCGCAAGAAAGAAAGAGAAAAATACAGGAGAAGATCAAAAAGAAGAAGAAAAACTATTGAGAATTATCTTCACCATTATCTTCATCTTCGTCTTCATTATCTTCATCATCAGTTCCTTCTTCATCTTCGCTTTCATTCTCATCTATATCAGCCTCACTGTCAGAAATAACTGGTACTTCAGAACTGGCTGGGATATTTTCCAAAAGGCAAGGATATAGACTAAGAGGAAGATCATTATCTTTGCAGACTTTCTCAATAGCATTATTGCGAATGATGAGAAGGTTACTACGCAAATTGGAGTTGGATATCTTTATTTTCTTTCGCAGTCTAGTGATTTTATCATTGCGGGAAGCAAGATTATTCGCAAGACCACTTTCTTCTTCTTCAAGTTCTGCTATTCTTGTAGAATGTTTTTCTTTAGATTTTGCGATGATACAATAGCAAGTTAGAAATTTATCAAGAAACTACAAAAAAATATAAAGATGTTAGAGGAGCAATAAATAACCTTCTCTCTCATGAATCATTTCTTGTATCAAGGTTGCTTGCTCGGTATGAAGACTGACATCTATTGCTAAGTTTTTCCTAGCGTTATCGAGAATTTCCGCAGCCCATGCGAATTCATCATCATTTTGAATGAGAAGATGGGAACGAATTTGTTTTTCTCTTTTAAGAAGTTTAAAATTTTCATCTTTAAGTTTATCTCTCTCAAGTTCAGTATCAATAAGGGTATTGCGAAATTTTGATAGAGCTTCAGCGCCTTGAAGAGTAATGCGTTCTTTATCCTTCTCAAGTTCACTCTTCTTGGCTTTTAAGACTTTGATTTTTTCTCTAAATTCATCTCTGCAAGTCTTTAAACTATTGGACATACTCAAGGTAGATCTATAATCCATTCTCATAAGGGAAACCTGATATTTAAGCTCACCAAGGGACAGAGTATTAATTTTTTCGTCTGAATAATTATTTAAAGCGTTATTAAGATGCTGAAGAAGAGTGGTTTCATCTATGGGTTCATCAAAAGAATTGAGAATAAGAGCTTCATCAGTAAGATTATAGGCATCTGCAAAATGGTTGCTCGAATAAGCTATAAAACAGCAAGAATGAAGAAAAGTAAAAAAAAAATAAAAAAAAATAAATGTTAAAGAGAGAAAAGATTTATACCAATAATTTGTTTGAAGAACTTCTCCTTATCAACTAATTTCTGTTGAAGAACTTCAACTTCTACTTCAAGCGATTTGTTTTTATTAAGGAGTTCAGTATTTCCAGATGCTTCCAATTGCTTACATTTTTTGCGAAAAAGGGATATTTCAGCTTCATATTGTTTATTTCTTTCACGAAGTTTCGCAGATTTAGATTACGAATCAGTAAGCCTTTTCTGCGATGTTGATAATCTATTTTCTAATTCTGAAGCAACAGAAAAAGAAGCTCTAGCCGTCTGCGAAAGAAAAAAGAAAATGAGTAAGGATAAGTAAAAGATCTTCGATACACATGATAGATATAAAATTTACTCGATACACATGATAGATATAAAATTTACTACAAGAAAAATGAAGGAAAGGGGCATACCAGCGAAGTTAGCGCGTGAATAAAACTTGAGTCGATAAATCTGGAAACGCCTTTGAGATCTTTATTATTAGTCAAGATCGAAGCATCGCATATTTTTGAGAGATAATCGCAAGTACGAGTGATATCATCCTCACCAACACCTTGCATGGGATTCCTAAAAATATTTGATAATTGATCCATTGGAGTCTCAGGTTGAGAGATACCCATCGCATATCTAATTCTTGTGGAAGAAAAATGTGTTGAAGTGCCCACAGTGACGTCATGGTTTACCCCATCATTTTCTTCAAACTCTTTATATTTTTCACCGATAATAGGAGTCTCTCTAAGTGGAAGAAGTGGTTGAGTTTTTCTTCTCTTCTCTGGAGGATCATCTGTGGTTTGATTTTTGTTACGGCGAGGAGAAGTACCAGAGCTTTCATTTGAAGTTAATACTCTTTTGCCTTTATCTTTGGCTTCAACCACCGCGACAAAAGGAATTTCCTTGAAAACAATCACACATAAAGATAAGAAACAGAGGCAACAATATATTGTTAAAAATTATAAAAGAATGTTTCTTACTTCATCTGTGAAGGTTTTCAAGATTTTTAGGAGATTGGGATTCCCAGTATTGGCGTAGCTAGCCTTCATTTTTCAAATCTGATAAAAGATAATTAAATAACTAGTAAGAATAATATACTTATCTAAGTTTGCGAATAATAATTAACTTCGCGAGATATACCTCAGAATTCTTTTCAGGCCAATTAAAAACCCAAGGATGATAAGCCGCAAGATATGCAGGATTCGCGGGAAGGTTAAGATTACCAGAAATATATGTACCTTCAAGGAGGAGAGGAAATTTGCACCATTTATCATCCTTGGAGAAGCGTGGACCATTGTTTCTTGTGGAATGATAGTCTATATCTTGCATAAGAATTTTATCCTTCACAACTTTTTTATCCCTATTCAAACGAACAGCCCAACACGTGCTTTCTTTCTTCATTGGAATCACTTGATAATTCGCAAAGAAATTCTCCACGGTATATTTCGCTGGAATAATTGGGATATTTTCAAAATCAGGATGTTTCGCGAGATCAGGATAAAGGGATCCTTTACCAGCTCCACGGGAGGCATATTCAAGAATGAGACGAATACAATCTCCACTTAATTGGCAGATTGCTCGCGAAAATTTAACATGAGAAATAATCTCATAAAAAGAGGGAGATCTGGGTTATAAAGAGGAATAGGAAGGCCAGATTCTAATTAACCTAGCGAAACAAGGATCTTCTCGTTAGAAGAAGGAAATCTTGAAGTTAGATCAATGGAGAGATCAGAGTCTGAAGATTGATCAGGGATCTCAGAAAGTATGAAACTTAAGGATTGAAGTTTCTGCTGGTGTTTTTTAAAGGTGGATTGACCTAATTTTTTAGCAGGGGCCATTTTTTAGTACGGGAACGATGATTTGAATGAAGAAGAATAAAGAAATAAAATTGAAACAGTAATAGATCCGGAATTTGCGGAAGAAGATGAAGAACAGAAGAGTTGCAGAGAAGAAATAAAAAAAAAAGAGGAAATAGAGAGTAAAAAGAAGAGGGGGGGATTAGCGAAGAATATATTTATAAGAAAAGAAGATTCTCGAGAACATCAATGCATTTAATGAAGAAAGGACATGAATGGTCAGAATTCAACGGTTGAAAAAAGACGTGTCAAGAGATAAATGGGAGAAAAAACACGCGTAGAATATCTAGCGATGAATGCAGAGATGTGAAAAGACACGGAGTTGCGATTAATCAAGAAGCTTAAATTCTCATGATCTTTATCTTCTTCGCTGGAAAAGATATGAGAAGAGGCAAGATGTAGGATCGTAATATTGTCACAACAATATTCCTGAGAAATAAACAACAATACTGCGATACATCGATAGTAAACGACTGTTCTGCGATACATCAATGATATTATGCGAAACATCCAAAGATGACTTAAACAATAACGTAATGACTGATTACGACGGAAACATGAAGAAAGTGTGACATGTCTGCGATATATCAATAAATCCTGCGAAAGATAAAGGCGGTGCTAACTGCGATTTATCGCAGTTACTCAGATCCGAAATTGAAGGGGATCTTAGCTGTAAATGAGCTGTCATGAGCTGTAATCCACTATGTAAATACCTATATAAAGGATATGAATAGTTCTAGAGTGAGAGATGAATTTTTGAGTGCTAGGAAAGTTTTTAGGAGAGAGAAAATCTTTTATCAAGTGTTCTGTGTTCTTGATTTCTGTAATTCCTTAAGATCAAATTAATGAAAAAGTGTCTTTAATCTTCAAATTATGTCGTAAATATTGATAAATTCTTGAATAGGGTGTAGTGTGGGAATTCCTGCAACTAAAGCTTGCTCCCTTATTCAGCAAAGGAGTGAATGAAGCAACGAGCTGGGCCAAGACGGGTATGAAATGCCGAATGTAGTTCACCTTGACCATGAAGCTTTGGAGTTCCTTCACAGTTCGTGGAGGCGGCATCGTGAGGATGGCTTGAGTCTTGGACGGGTCTAACTCGATTCCCTTAGAGGTTACCTGGAATCCCAGAAATTTTCCTGAAGAAATACCGAAGACGCACTCCAATAGATTCATGTTCAATTTGTACTCATGGCACCTTTAGAACACTTGCCGTATGACTCATGTGTGATCCGACCGAGCCCTCGATTTGAATACTATATCATCCACGTAGTCTTCAACTTGCTTGTGCATCATGTCATGGAAGATTTCCGTCATAGCGCGTTGATAGGTCGCACCGGCGTTCTTCAAACCGAATGCCATTACTGTATAATAAAAATTTAAGAGAGGAGTTCGAAAAGCTGTATTACTTGCATCGTGCTCGTACATTCTTATCTAATTGTACCCTCTATATCCGTCCATGAATGAGAACATGCCGTGCCCACTGGTTGCATATACTAACATGTCAATGTTAGGTAAAGGAAAATCATCTTTGGGGAAACATTTGTTCAGATCTCTGAAATCCACGCAGCATATGAATTTCCCATTTTTCTTCTTTACTGGAACCACATTAGCCAACCAGGTTGGGTGATGAATGGGTTTAATGAAGCCAGCGGCTAGTAGATTCTGTATCTCAGTCTTGATTTGTTCTTCCACTTCGTGCCTGAATTGTCTTGGAGACTGTTTGACCGGCTTGGATCCAGGTATGACATGCAGGTGATGAGTGACCAATTTTTCATCTAAACCAGGCATTTCTTTATACGTCCGAGCGAATATGTCTTGGTATTCCTTGAGAAGTTGCACAAGTTTCGTGCGTTCATCTATGGACATGGTTGAGCTGATGGAGATAGGCCTAGGGAATTCCTCCCTCCCGATATTAACAACTTCGAGCTAATCGGTCGTGAAGTTGGTGTCGTCCTGCAGCTGTCGTGGAGCGTCCAATACCTCTTCTTGTGGCTCTTCGTTGTTGTAGCATTCCATTGGGCGAAAAGGCTGGGTAGTAGGCTCCCCTGCTAATTGCTAACATCGGCGTCGGTATACGGTCTTTCCCTTCTGATCACGGATTTCAATAAAAGTTCGCTCCCTTTTAGTGTGAACATGAGTCATGGCTTCACCAGACGAAGAAGGATGTTCTGACATGTCATGGGGATTAGCCTTCAACGATGCAAGTCGGTCTTCCTCCTGGATTGATGCCTACGTGGGGAGTGGGATGCAATGAACTTTCCATGATTCTCCCCGCGGAGTTTCTTTTGGCTCAAACAGCTCTACACCACAGATCGGTGTGTAAGGAGAGAACGATGCGGGGATGCGAACGACTTCCTTATTCAGCATAGTTTTCAAACACTGGTGATATGTTGAAGGAAAAATTCTATTGTCATGAAGCCACGGTCTCCCCAATATCATGTGGTCGTCCGGTTCCTTTTCTATGACTTCGAATTTCACTTTATACTGGACGGGTCTTACAGATAAATTCAGATTGACGTACCCGTATGTATTGGTTTGGTTTCCTTCAAAATATGTCATCGTGGTAGGCTGCTGCACGATCTTGCTTGGGCGAACCTTGGCTGTCCTGAGTGTCTTGAGGGTAATCACATTCGAAGACGCTCCTGTGTCGACGAGGGCCCTCTTGAAATCTGAATCCTTGATGCGCGCAGTAATGTGCAGGGCCCGGTTGTGACCTTCTTCCGCCATCATGTCTTATTTTGTAAATGTAACATTATTCACAGACATATTCGGCGTTTTGGAGGCTTCTGGGCGTAAAGGAGTTAACTGTAAGTCCAAGGATATGTGGTTGAGTGCAGCAAACGTCTCCGCTCGCTGGTCCTTCGAGAGGTGTAAAAGTCCGCACAAAATTTCCACTAGAGAATCGACTTCTTGGTCCACCGGTCTCTGGTTCATGGTAAAACTGTTGATTTGAGGAGGATCAGTCCCCAGTGTAGAAATCTCCGTGACAGGAGAACCGCTCATATTTGATGTCATCTTGATGAGGAGATCGATTATACCGTTTATTGTCTCCTTGATCAGGTCCATGTTCATTGCATGACTCCCCTGTACTCGTTCCAACTCTATCAATGTTGGGGTTCTTCCATCCACGCTGTCATACATACCATTGGAAGGAGGAGCCTCTTCGTTGGAAGAACTTCGACTGGAATTCGAAATTGTTTGTTGAGTCCTAAGACCAACCATATTGAAATCAACCAATAGGATTGGGTATTGAAGAAATTGACTTCACAACCGAGAGATTAATCTCCCACTGTGGTCGCGAA
The DNA here is from genome assembly GCA_023529315.1 of Papaver bracteatum. Lineage (NCBI taxonomy): Eukaryota > Viridiplantae > Streptophyta > Magnoliopsida > Ranunculales > Papaveraceae > Papaver > Papaver bracteatum. The sequence continues at coordinate 1,876,652 of JAJJWX010005036.1, read as the reverse complement.
TTGTTTATGGGTGAAAACTACTTCTGCTGGTTTTGGTAATTTGGGGTGTGTAGATGAGAAGTGAATTTAAACCCTAAAAAAATGCACTGCATGGGAGTGCTTTTGATTCAAGAGATTAATCTATAAAATTCTGGCCTAAACCAAGAAATGGCCGTTCCAGACTTGTTTCGGTTACAAAGTGAAGGAGATGGGGTTGATCTTAGGGAGGGAAGCGAAGAAGGTGTTGAGATTTTGAAAGTATAGGCTTGTTTATGACTTGTAATAGAAAGGTGAGCAGGCTTAAGAATAATTCAAGCAGGCTCTGGGTGTTTGAATACGTTATGTATTAACACTTGGTTTCTGTGTTGTGTTCTGTGTTTGGAAATAGGGAGGAGAACCTATTTATACAAGTCATTTGAGCCTTATTCACGTCTCTCGTATGAAGTGGAGTGATGTAGTAGTGGAGTGGTGTGTTAGTGTCACAGACCAATCTTGCCCACTTCTCCCATCATCACTAACCGTCCATGTCTTCCTGACACGTTCTTGTGATGGCGCGTTGCACGCTGCACACCGTAAACCTCCAGACCAATACCACAGTATGTATCCCCCAGTTTCTGACATGATTGATGTCTCGAGTGTGTGGATCGTGGGACCCACATAAGGTTGCATGTAATGCTAGTTAAATAACTAAGTTATTTAGGAAGTCGATACTTGTAAAGTATCGTGCGTATTCTATGCATGTTATGCATCGAATGTATTCGGCATATATGAAGCATCGTTGTTGAGCACCATGCCCTGCCTACTTCACGTGAGGTATGGTAGAGTTGCATACGGTGATACTTCACTAGTCGCCCAACTCTTACCCTAGGCTGTCCGTCCGAGCTGGAAAATTTGGACGGACGAGATGACTTACGACCCACATTTGCGACACTCGAATTAGGGTTTAGGAGGTGCGCGAGTGTACTCCTTCAGCTTGGTCGAATCCAAGCAAGGGAGGCGTTTCATGGAGGACCGATCGGCATGCGTGTGGATGACATGCTGATGTCCATGTCCATGCTTCACTGTCACACGAAGGTTTGATCTAGGACACTCAAATTTACCGGTGAAGTTGAGTGGATGAGATCGTTTTGCGACAGAAATCCTATGCCGCAAAGGATTCCTAAAGGGCGCGGTATGCCACTTTCACGGCACGCGTTTTGAGACAAACAAGCTTGGTCAGTCTCTGCCGTTTGGTCCACGTGTAAGTGGCAGGCTGGTATTCACGCCTATACCTGACTGTCCCATGGAAACATGATCTAAGCCACTCAATTTGTCTGGCGAAGTTGAGTAGTCGAGATCAGTTTGTGATTTGGGAAGCGCGACCACACTAGTTTGGGCGTGTGTTTTGGAGAAACTAGGCGTGATATACCTTGGTCGGTCGGGTGAGGAGATAGGTGGTTCTATGGTGATCATGTTGATGCTCTTCATTAGATCTGGAGAAAACGAACGCTCGTGATCGATACAAACCCTAATTAGGGTTTTGGCCGGCCATGATTCATGTATTATTTTGCGCGCATGAATTGGGACAACCAAACATGGTTGGTCCTGACCGTTTAGGCGGTCCCACGGTGATTGTGTTGACATAATCTAGGCCCTTTGAATTTACATCTACACCTTCCATCTATGCATGCGAAGATGGATGGTTGAGATCGTTTTGCGACACATGTAATGTGCCGCAAACCCTAATTTAGGGTTTCTTGTCCATTCTGCTTGGTTTGGACGGTTTTGCAAGCTATGCCACCCCTTTTGGGAGGCCGACCACGCGGGTCCGCGTTGGGTCAGCAGTGAATGTTCCAATACCTTCTTGGGGGTATTGGATTTGATCTGGACCACCCAATCATGCTGGTGAAGTTGGATGATCGTGATCGTTTCTAGACTGCTATGGACATTCTAGGGACTCAATCGGGCTAGTATAACACACCGAGAGTTACATACTCAATCGGGCTAGTATAACATACCGAGAGTTACATGCTCAATCGGGCTAGTATAACACACCGAGAGTTTACAGCCTGTACGGGCATTTCGTGCATGCCTCACTGTTGATACTTGGATATTCATGTTACTTTGGTGCGAGTAACAATCAGTCATCATGCCACACCAATAATGAGAGTTCTGCTAGGAACATTATAGGAAATACAAGGCATTCTATGCATTAATCAATAATGATAAAATTCAGAGAATATTCGGGGGATTATTGCTATATGCTCTATTCTAGGTGAATTAATAAAGTGAAGAAGTATTCATCACTTATAAAATAGTCTCATCCTATGCAGGATGATTACACAAAAATTGGTTTTACAACTTTAGCCCTGAACTAAAATTCACCATCAACACAGCTCCAACAGAAATTCTCGGGTTCGAGAACTATGCACGTTCGCGGACTGGGTTGACTGCTCAAGTTCCGGTTTTTACTTGATCATCAAAGTTCGCAAACTTTGGTTCAAGTGCTAAGGATTTATTCATATATGTGTTACCACAACAATGTTTATATCCCCCAATGGTTATATTGTCTAAACTCTCATTTCAATCATTGAAACATTCTCAGAGGACGTCATATAGTTGTTATTCACAAACTAGTTTTCGTCAGAGTAATTTCCAAAGTGATTGAAACATAATATGACTTTCATCACTAGGCAAAGATGAACTTGGATAAAGCAAAAGCTTTACCAACACACATTTCGAGAAATAGATAAGCGAGATATACTCAGCTCGAAATGTCACATGTGCATATCTTTAGTCTATATAGTAAAACGACTTTTGTCTCAAGATATGAGATAGAGCAAATAGACTTTTGAGTGATAGATAAGTTCAAGTCTCCACATAACTTTTAGTCGATGAAGATCCACTGGTTCCTAGAGTATTCCTTCGTCTTGTATGATGATCGCCATGGAGTTCTTGAGCTCAACTACACTTTCTATCCTAGTCCGATACCTTAGCTATAGTAGACTAGAAATCAAGACTTTATAGTTTTGATCACTAACATTGAAAAACATGCTTGAGATAGAAACGCATGCGAGTTCGACCGAGCAGTGCTCTAAGATGTGTTATTTCTAATCCGCATTATATTTTGTTATATAATTGAAATATCACAGGTTGTGCTTTGTATCGATCAATTGTGAAATCCAACATTTGGTTGTTGATTGGAAATTGATTGATCCTTGGATATTGGTCTTTGGTACCATCCAAGTTTATGTCTCTTGTATTTGACAAAGACTCACAGATTTCTATTTTCTTGATAAAGACTCCTTGATATACTTTTTATTAGGATTGAGTCTGACTGTCTAGTTGATTCTCTTAAAAGTATATTTGAGTTAGTCCATACAGATTGCTAATCGAAATATTGGGTAAGGTTGTTAGACCCCCGCATTTTCACTGGTAACTTATGTGACCGGTCACAAGTATTCCATATTAATGTATAACCGATCCTAGTGATTGGTAGAACCGATTGAACCCACGAATGTGATTTGATATTTGATCAATCACATAGTTGTCATGGAATACATATGAACCAATTCTAAACTTGTTTGGAAGTGTGGTATAATTGATTCCAAGATTGTAATATGAAAGTTGATTCACAAAGAAAAGATGTCAACATACTTTTAACACGAACAATAACTCTTATCTTTTATTGTTCAAAGATATTCCTTAATTACTTAAGGAGATCTTGTTCCAGAATAAATTAAGAATCTTTTAATTAAGGTTGTTAGTTTTATATGCTTGAATTACCAGAAATTAAATGCATATATCTAGAGAATAAGAATTAGTAATATGCATTTACTAATTGGAGATTTTCTTTTGATAGATTTCACAAAATATTGGACAAAGCATTTCCTAGAATTATGAAAACCGAATGGGCATTTATTGCATATCTTAAGAATACTTTCGGTTTTGGAAATTCCTTGGTGTACAAACATCCCTGGTCTATAAATACCTAAGTTTGAATTTTTAGCAAACTATCCTAAGACCAGGCAAACTTCATCTTTTTTTTTTGTTTCTGGTGGAGCCGTCTATTCAGAGAGAAAAATACCATAATTAGGCGAAATCTCTTACGACCGCTCGTTTAAATACTTTTGTGGAATCAAGAAGCTCTACGAGTACTGTTGGTGGGAAACTACATAATTGCAGTTAATTAGTTTTCGATTGATTTGATTGACTAAAGGTTGTTGAAACTTTGATTGCACTTAGTTTGTTTATTCTTGAGAATCTTCTCTTCTGATATAAGATTCACTCAAACTAGATCGAAGTATCGACAGGATCTTTAGAATTGTTTGCAGATCTAAAGATATCTTGTGATAATCCATTGTTAATAGATTTTGTTCTGTACGTGATTGATCAAAAGAGATTCAAGTGGTGTTGTGCAGGTTTAATTGAAGATTAAAGAAGATTTGAAGACAAGGAAGATTTCTTATTGGTTTCTCATATCTTTGTGTAGCACAAACCTTGATCGAATGGGATCCAACTAGAATTGGATTTATTCGATTGATTAGCTGCATAAGATCTGTAACGCCTAATAGTTCTCTCGAGATTTATTTTGATTGTTACAAATCCGAATCTTATTACTTAGGTAATAAAGATTGGATTGATCTAGCCGGGAAAATGTGTTTATTAGTTTTAACGGAAGAGACTTTGCATATGACTTGAGATATATTATCTTAAAAAATCAATAGAGTTATTACCAAACAGATTTGTTGTTCCTTTACTGTTTGGAATACGATCCAAAGAAATTGTTCCAGTGCGTACACTCATCGAAGTCGAAAGTACAAGGATACTGAAGAAACTAAGTGAACTAGGGTTAATTGCTTGGTCTCAACTATACGAAGTTGGTTTAGATTTTGTATATCGGATTAATATGAGAATATTCAACTCTGGACTAGGTCCCGGTTTTTTTTTTTGCATTTGCAGTTTTCTCATTAACAGAATCTTGCTGTGTCATTTACTTTACCTTTCCGCAATTATAATTGTTGTTATTATAATTTAAAGTAAATTACACAAACGTTAACTCCGCTTTACTTGATAGTGATCCTATAGAGTTTGGTTAAGTCCGAACCTATTATCAACTAATAACACTTTGGTAGTTGTATTGTCTCGATCTCGTATCCATAGACAATCACACAAAGTGTGAATACCGATTTGTCGTATTGTCTCGACTTTGTCCATAGACAATCACTTTCGGTAAGAGGACTTATAGGTGGATAATTTAAAGATTATGGTGTATTTGGGTACCCTCGTCTTTTCAATATTCGAGATTTTAATCATGGGAAAATTAAAATACTTAAAACAAATTATAAAATTGATATGGATTAAAAAATTGATAGTACCAACCTAATTTGCAGTAAATTATTTCCCATCAGATTTAATTTTGTCGGCCAACAAAGCATCGCCTCTTCTTCCTCTTCGTTCCCATCCATGTATATATCAGCAAGTTTCATAGAGTTAACCTTCGATTGACAAGATTTACTTTTCCTATTTGATGTAGATTTATAGTTGTTGATGGTAGATTTTAGTTCAGGGATTAAATTGTAAAACCATATTTAATGCGCTGACATCCTGCAAAGGGTAAAGGACGTTTAAAAGTGATGAGTGCAACAAACCTCTTTACTTTATTTATTTGAAGTAATTCAATAAATACACAAAATTCACCCAGAATGGTGCGTGCAACAGCAATCCCAAATATTCTATGAATTTTATTAGCATTAATAATTAATGCATGATTTGCCTAGTATTTTCCATGCTGTGTTTTCAGCCGAACTCTCATTATTGACATGACATGACGACTAAGTGTTCACTCTCAGCAGAGTAGCATGAATCTCTATGCCAATATTGAGACATGCACGAAGTACTTACATAAGCTACATCACTCTCTGACAGAGAGAGTCTCGCATCGACGCGCTTTGATTAGACCGATCAAGCATACTTAATTTCCTTAAGGGAAATATAGACTGTCCATACTGGTCTCAGAAACGATCACAACCACGCAATTTGTCCACATGATTTAACCAGCCTAGCCAAATCCTGGAAGGAATAGGCAATTACCGTGATGACCACCGGCGGGCCCACTAATGCCCTAGTCGGCCGAACATCACCATGCATTCCCCATCTCATCGAAACGCTAACCCTAAATAGGGTAGTTGTGCTGGATAAAGAGAAACTCGAACGAGTTTGACCGCCCAAGACGTTCTCAAAATTATCGCAGCCGTCCAACTTCACCAACTTGGTTGGACGGGCAAGATGATCCGACGAGCAATTAGGAGAATGCTGGCATGCACACCGGTGGCGCCACTTTCTCCTTACTCGAATGACTTGCCCACGATGGGGATATTAAGAAGTGAAACATTCGCTCAAACTATGGCAGGCATGATGCTTCCAAACCCTAAGCGTCTTAAATCGATCACAACCATACAACTTAGCCAGCCTATTTGGATGGCTTAGATCGCATTTAGGACCATCAGGAAGGTACGCATGTGTTCTCCGTCATCCCAACATTGTCCCTACGAGATCGATCTCCCCAAAGGAGGCCGAAAACATGCCAAACCATTTGTCCAGAGTAGCGTGGACGTGGCTATTTCGAAACCCTAATTAGGGTTTACGACAATAAACATTTATTGCAAATTGATCGCGTCCATCCATCTTCGCCATCCTAAGCGGAGGGTGTAGATATAGACTCAAGAGGTTCCAAGGATGTTGACGTGATCAACATGGTCCCACCTGTGTGTGTGACCGGCCGGCCTAGGCTAACCATGGTCGAGTGCCTCGAAACGCACGCTCGAAGGTGGTATCTCATGCGGCTCCCAAATCCTTTGCGGCAATGGATCCCTGTCGCAAATCGATCATGACCACTCATCTTTGCAAGCCAATTTGAGTGGCCTAGATCAAGTATTCATGAGACAAAGCGGTATAGACATGTACACCTGTAAGCCGTCTACCCGCATGCCCAGTCGGTCCCACCAAAAATAACACCTATGCTTGAATTCGATCAAGCCAAAGAGGTATGCTTGCGCACCTCTTAAAAACCCTAAAATTCTATCAACATTCGCAGATTTATGTCGTAAACCATCTCGTTCGTCCAACCTTGCCAGCTTGGCCGGACAACCTAGGTTAAAAGCTAGACGACCAATGAAGCACCTTGGTGATCACTGTCTGCCACTCTTCCACAAGGAGTGATCGACCAGGAGATGGCTCGCCCATGCGACCTCCAAACGATCAATCGAAGATGGTTGGATGTAATGTTATTTTAAGATGCTTAATCCGTGACTCATTCGGTTAAGATTTAAAACAGCGATGCTTCATACATATTGATTGTTTTCGATGCATTACATGCATTGAGTATACATGATATTTCATGAATATCAATTTCTTAAATAACTTAGCACAGTGTGCTATTTCCCATGGCGGGTCCCACGACTCGACCCACTCATTTGAGAATCAAGCATGTCACAAACTGGGGGATACTTACTGGGGTATTGGTCTGGCGGTTTAAAGCGTGTAACGCGCCATTACAAGAACGTGTTAGGAAGAGTGGACGGTTAATAGTGATGAGGGAAGTGGGAAAAGGTGTGAACGTGTAACCATCACTCATACACGACCCCACTACTCCATCACTTAACCTCCTCCACTTCCTATGGGATGAGGGTTGCGCTGACTTGTATAAATAGGTATTTCACCTATTTCCAAACAAGACAGAAAACAACGAAAAAACCAAGTATTGTCATCAATATCCAGAAATCACCATTCTGATACAAGTCATAAACAGCCAACACCTTCACAATCTCAATACCTTCTTCACTTCCCTCCCTAAAATGAACCCCATCTCCTTCACTTTGTGACCGGATCAAGTCTGGAACGACCATTTCTTGGTTTAGGCTAGAATTATAAAGATTGATCTCTCGAATTAAAAGCACCCACGTGCGGTGTATTTGTTTAGGGTTTAGATTCATTTCTCATCCGCACACCCAAAATTACCAAAACCAGCAGAAATAATTTTTACCCATAAATAATTGGCAACCACAGTGCGAGATTAATCTCTAAGTTGTGAAGTCAATTTCTTTGATACCCAATCTCATTTGGTTGGTTTCAAAATGGTTGGTCTTAGGACTCCCCAAATAATTTCAAATCCCGGTCGAAGTTCCTCCAATGAAGATACCCCTCTTCCCAACAATGTGTCTGATGGCGTAACCGGAAGAATCCCAACATTGATTGAGTTAGCACAGGTGCAGGAGATTCACACGAAGAACATGGACCTGATCAAAGAAACAATAAACGACATACTCAATCTCCTCATCAAGATGACATCAGATATGAGCGGTTCCCCTGTCACAAAGATTTATACACTGGGGACCGATCCTTGCAACGATCCTTCTCAATTCAACAGTTTCACTATGAACCAGAGGCCGGTGGACCAGGAAGTCGCTTCTCTATTGGAAATTTTATGCGAACTTTTACACCACTCGAAGAATCAGCGGGCGGAGACGTTTGCTGCTATCAACCAGATAGCCATGGACGTTCATTTGACTTCTTTACGTCCAGAAGCCTCCAAAACACCAGAGATATCTGTAAATAATGTTAAATTTACATAAGAAGACATGATGGCGGAAGAAGGTCAAAATCGGGCCTTATACGTTACTGCACGCATCAAGGATTCAGAGTTCAAAAGGTCCCTCATCGACACAGGAGCATCTTCGAATGTGATTACCCTCAAGACACTCAACACGGCTAAGGTTCTCCCAAGCAAGATCGTGCAACAGCCTACCATAATGACATACTTTGAAGGAAACCAAACCAACACGTACGGGTATGTCAATCTGAATATATCTGTAGGGCCCATCCAATCAAAGGTGAAATTCGAAGTCATAGAAAAGGAGCCGGAATACCATATGATACCGGGGAGACCGTGGATTCATGACAATAGGATCGTCCCCTCGACGTATCACCCATGCCTGAAGACTATGCTGAATAAAGAATTCGTTCGTATTCCTGCATCATTGTCTCCTTATGCAACAATATGTGGAGTGGAATTGTTTGAACCAAGAGAAGCTCCGCACAAAGAATCAGACAAAGTTCATTGCATCCCACTCCCCACATGGGCATTAATCCAGGAGGAGGACCGACTTGCATCATTGAAGGCTAAGCCCCATGATTCATCTTTGTTGACAAGGCGTCCCAATTCTTCTTCATCATATGAAACCGCGACCCACGCTCACACTAAGAGGGAACGAACTTTTGTGGAAAGCCGTGACCAGAAAAGGAAAATCGTATACCGACGCCGTTATTAGCAATTAGCAGGGTAGACTGTTACCAATCTCTCCGCCCAACGTAATGCTACAACAACGATGGGCCACAAGAAGAAGTGTTAGATGCTCCACGAAAGTTGTAAGATGGAACCAACTCCATAACTTATGAGCTCGAAATCGTTAACATCGGGAATGAGGAATCTCCTAGTCCTATCTCTATCAGCTCAAACTTGTGTTCGAATGAACGCACGAAGCTCGTGGAACTTCTCAAAGAATACCAGGACATATTCGCTAGGACGTATGAATAAATGCCCGATTTAGATGAAAAATTGGTCACCCATCATCTACATGTCATACCTGGATCCAAGCCGGTTAAACAGTCTCCGAGGCAGTTCGTACACGAGGTATAAGAGAAAATCAAGACTGAGACTCAGAAGTTGCTAGTTGTTGGCTTTATCAAACCCATTCATCATACAATCTGGTTGGCTAATGTGGTTCCGGTAAAAATAAAAATGGACAAATCAGGTGTTGTGTGGATTTTAGAGACTAGAACAGATGCTTCCCCAAAGATGATTCTCCTCCACCTAACATCGACATGTTAGTGGATGCCACCAGCGGATACAGCGTGTTCTCCTTCATGGATGGATATAGAGGCTACAATGAGATAAGGATGTATGAGCATGACTCGAGTAAGACAGCTTTTCGAACTCCTCTCGGAAATTTTTATTATATTGTAATGTCATTTGGTTTAAAGAATGCTGGTGCAACGTATCAACGCGCTACGACGGAAATCTTCCACGACATGATGCATAAGCAAGTTGAAGACTACATGGATGATAAAGTAGTCAAATAAAAATCTCGGGTGGCCCACACAGGAGTCTTACGACAAGTGTTTTAGTGCCGTGAATACAAGTTGAAGATGAATACTTTGAAATGCGCTTTCGGCATTTCTTCAGGCAAAATTCTGGGATTCCAGGTGACTGCTGAGGGAATTAAACTGGACCCATCCAAGACCCAAGATATCCTCATGATGCCACCTCCGCGAACTGTGAAAGAAATCCAAGGCTTCATGGGCAAGGATGCGTTTCAAAAGATTCAACGAATATTGTCATCTCCAAATCGTCATAAAGGGTTCTCATATTATGTCAGCCGGACGAGAGCGAGCGTGGGACATATTTAGGTCTACTGAAGCCGACCCCTCAAGGGAGTAGCCTCAAGAAGATAGCGATGTCCGCAAGATCAATGAGAGACGCTTTCAGAATTTAATCTCCCGTAGAAGAAGTAGTTGCGTTAACAAAGGAGATTGCGCCTGGGACTAAAGATGTACATACAGGTTCTCCATGAAAAGAGCTTCATCATATTTGCAGATCCTATTAGTTAAGTCATTCGCATGAAGGAACTTCCCTACTCCTCAAAGACATGATCCAAAGGTGAAAATGGCAGAGGAATGTGACTGGGGACTGCTTAGCACAACCCATCTCAAAGATGGTGAATTTAGAGAGATGCAAGAACGCTATCATTATGATTCCAAGATGTCCAAAGACGAGGATATACTCAAGAGAGTAGATGTATTGTCAAACACCAGTGATATTCCTGGACGTCTATGATGTAACACCCCAAAATTTGGGCATGGATTCCGACTCAAACCCAAACCCAAAATCCGAAATGATACTTTTAATATCAAACCTAGACTTCCACGCTTGGCCCAAGTCCAAACGACTAATTCTTTTTTTTATTCTTTATTTATGTTCAATTCAGAAATTCTATCGCAGTGGATACATACAAATTCTTTTAAAAACATCTATCCATTAACTTGACGTGATTATTAACCCACATGAACCCTAAGAAACTATAATTTACCAGAAAAATTAATTTCACCGTTAAATGTTCCATATTTAATCCAAAAGAATCGTATGTTTAAGGAAGAAACATAAAACAGAAACATACATCAGTTAACTCCAAGAATTTTACTGAACACGATTCAAATCCAAAAATTATTATTATTATACATTCTGAATCCTAACTGAGTATATTTCCATTTTTATATTTTCTGTAATTTTTAGTTTGTCTTAAAGATTTGTTGACCATAGTCAAAATCAGAGTTGACCAGAACTACAGAAAAAAAAAACAAAGATAGTTCATTTTATAAAAATCATATAAAATCACTCACAACTCCAAATAAGTTTTAATTGACCATTTTAAAAAGGAAAAAGAAATATATTAAATTGTACTTACAAAGTTAAAAATTACATACTAGGCAAGCGAGCGACAAGCTGTGCCGCTAGCCCTTTTTGAATAGCAAAACCTATCCTATTAAAAATAAAATCTCGTGAGCCAGGGGTCATTACATTGCTGCGCATGACCTTCTGGACCCTCTTGAGTAGTCCAACTGCTTCTGGAGCCAAATAGACAAAAGTATCAAAAGCAAAGGGGACGAAAGCATGCCCATTGTCAACACATGCTTTCTCATGCTTCGATATCTTACCTGAGGCAGCCTTTAGCGCTGCTCGCCCGACTGTAAAGGTGCCATGTCCAATTCCTACCAAAGGAGATACCCTGGTGAGGTCAACACATGTGTGTTTCCCATTAGCCCATCCAAAAATAAGAACATCAGCTGGTCTTAGTGTCGATCTCCCTTCAAGTGGGTCTGTCAGGAAATGCACAGGTGCTTCTTTCTTTGCCGAAATGCCAGACCTCCACAGTACATCATACAAAATATCCCTCACATGATCATGTCTATATTTATAACCAGGGTCTACTTTACAATGAACTGCATGTTCACCATATGAATCCAAGCAACCTGTGATGCAAGCAGGGCAGCGAGAGTCAGAGGGATAGAGCGGGATCATTAACCTGTATTTGAGGATAGACCGGTACTCCAAAGGAGACATCTTCTGCCCTAGCCCCTCAATCGGAATAGCCAGAAGAAAATCTTGGGCATGTGCTGCTTGCAAACAACCAAAAACCGCTTTCTGTCTCTCCGTTAGCATGTAAACTCTATCAATGTCCTTAACCACTTTACCATAAAGAGCACTCGCCAGGATGCTTTGTGCTTTAGGGGGGGCGTTGTCTTTATTGGACACAAAAGTTTACAGGACACAAAAGCCAAACATATGCATTAAAATAATTTTAAAAACAAGAATACTTCAATATAGTTGAATCTGTCAGAAAAACGTCTGAATTTCTTACAGTGAGAAACAATTGTTTTAAAACTACTTCTGGGACTCAAAAAATTCTAATATTTTAATGTCTTCATTTAACGTGAATTCTAGGAATACTATAAAATATTCAGGCATAAATATATTATAGAATAATTATCATTAACAATCAAATTGACAAGACTCGGAAATTTTCATTATCTAATCAAATAAAAGTTTCTTAATAAAACATTGTTCCTTTGGGCATACATTAACTCAATAATCTCCAAAGTATTAATAATCAATAAATACTCAATAAATCATCTAAAAGAGAGTTTGATGATATTTTATTATAATTTTTCAATCATAAATCCTATGCAAACTACTAATTAAAGCACCAAAAACGGTCTTTATGCTTTTCCGCCATTAGCTCCTTGTGGTGTCATAAAATCTGGAATTTTTTGTCATGAAACGACGTTAGTTGTGACACCCAGTAGGAAAATAAGCAACAAAACATTTTGTACAAATTTTTTCAATTTATTTTAAAACAACTAGCATGATTAACAACACCGCAAATACATGAAAACACCACATCCATAAACAATAATAAATTCAATCAATCTGCTCGCCCCAGGGAGCCACAAAGATAACTCGCCATTAAAATTTATTTAGGGGTCACTTCCCATGGACTGTAACCCAAATCTGCTCGCACTAAGGGAGACCAAAAACTTTAGGGGTCGCTGCCCATGGACCGTATCCCAAATCACAATCATTCTCATACAACAATATCAAAAGAAATCATTATTAACAATTGTCTTCGATCAAAACCACCACATATCAACCAATTAATAAAAATGACATACACATAGGTTTAAATAAAAACAGTCAAATAAAAGAAAATAAATAAATAGAATTTTGATTTGTGTTGCGCCTACCTCAATCGTTAGCACAAGGAAATATAAGGAGGAACCCCGCAAGAACAACCGACAAAAGAAGATCCCATGGTTTCTTATGAGCTCATATTCTCTATGCGGCACAGTTAAACTTCTCATCTAAAAGTGATAGCAAAATAGGGTAATAAGATCCCCATAAATAAGAAAAAAAATCCTACTCCTTTTTACTTATACGGCTGTAGTTAGGTCTAGCTCCACGTTTTCTAAATCAAAAATGGTTAGCCTCCACGTTTTGGTTAGCCTCAACATTTTATAAGTAAAAAATGGTTAGCCTCAACGTTTTGGTTAGCCTCCACATTTTCTAAATCAAAAATAGTTAGCCTCCACATTTTCTAAGTTAAAAATGGTTAGCCTAGTTCTACACACACCAAAAAGATTCGTCAACAAATCACAATAATGATTTGTGACAAGATGATAAACAAAAGAAGAAAACCATTATAAACACATTTTCAAGAAACATTTTGGCTTAATTATCATTCCACTGTTTGAACCTCCCACATAACCATCTAAGTAGCCTAAGTTCGGTTTCCTTCCCTTCCTACTTCTAAGGAACTCCTAATCTAATATAATCGATAAGACATCAATAAGTGGCAGTATGCTTCTTTAATTAAGCTAGTTATTGTAACCAAGTCCATACGTAGTGGCTCCATTTTGGTTTCACAATGTATAATAGTATAATACTAACATGGCCAACCAAATTTTATTCTTCCAGATAACTTCCACAAATCTAGTTAAGCCAAAATGGCATGTGCCCAAACTAACCACTACTAACTAGGCTAGGCATAAATAAGATAATATTAATTAAGTGGTAAATTAAATATGTTTTCATAATTTAATATGTAGGCTAGAATGAGAACTAAAACCACCAAAATTTCCTTTTTAATCTAAAATGACTATTTTACAACTACTAGTAAAATGGCACAAATGCCCTTAAAGTTGGGACTGGTATTACAATCTCTCCCACTTTGGAAATTTAGTCCCCAAATTTAGGCGGAACACAATGCTCAAAATTCCAAGACGGAAAAGAAACAATCAACTTACTTCATCGAAACACAAAATGTTATTATCGGTTTGCACAACACGAATTAGTACAACATGATCAACACAAGAACTTCCTCCTACGATACTAGCTACGCCAAGATTCTCATCAAGCATATCAGTTTTCAAAATCAACGATAAAACAAACTAAGATGCAATAAATGAATGGATCACACCAATATAAAACAAGATCCTAATCCATAAATAATAAACTAGAAAAGTACCTTCAACAACCGAGTTATCTGGATCTTGTACCATATGAGCAACATTGAAGGCTTTAGGGTGTTGTGGGGGTTGTGGAGCTTGGTATGGTGCATTGTTTTGAGGACGGTTCTGCTGATAACCCTGACGTTGATTCAGAGGTACAAAAGGTTGTTGGTTCTTCTGAGAAGCAAGTACAAGACAGTTTCTCTTAAAATGACCAAGCTTCTTATAATGAAAACACTCAATACGGGTGAAGTTACCTTGTTGTGTATCAGACCCGTTGTCTTTCTTTTGGTATGGGTGGTTGTTATTTTTTTTTCTTGTTATTATCCCCAATATGGCGTTCTCGAATTCAATTTGCCTCCTCAATGTCTCTCTCAGCAATCATTGCTCTTTCCACTATCTCATTATAAGAGGTAATCTTCAGAACAGACAACCTACTCTTAATTGAAGGCCTAAGTCCCTCCTGAAACTTAAAAGTCTTCATCTCTTCATTTTCAACTAGGTGAGTAGAAAAACGAGAGAGTTCTTCAAACTTGGCTTGGTACTGTGCTACTGTCATATTTCTCTGGGTCAACTGCATAAACTCGATCATGCGTTGGTTTCTTGCAGTTTGTGGACAATACTTACTTAGAAAAGTGAGTCGAAATTCCACCTAGGTAAAATTCCTAGAACGACAAGTCAAGTTCCACCAGAAAGTGGCCTCACCCTCAAGCTTATAAACATCAAGATCCAGTTTATCCTCGTCATTCATGCCTAATAGGGTGAATATTTTCTCAATTTTATCTAGCAAATCTTTAGCAACTAGTGGATCAGGACTACCCTTGAAGGAACCAGGATTTTGTTCAATAAACCTTCTAACTAACAAAGCCCGTTGATTACTTTGTAGCGCCCCCTAAGCTAACAACTGACTAATCCAAGAGATTAACTAAATATAGAGGTACTAAAACTAAACATTTACTGAATTAACAAATAAGAAATTTGCTATAAAACTTAACTCAAAAACTAACCCCGCTCAGAAATATATATACAAAATCTTAACTCAAATGATACATATATAATAGTCATTTGGTTTTTAAATAAAATATACAACATAATAAATATAACATAAGTTAATCAACTAGCGAAGTCAACTTCTCGGAGCTTTAGCTGCGCAACCCTGATCTGTCACAGAAACTGAAGTGGGAATAATTAGAATTTAAACTTCTAAGTAATCATAGGTAAGATTTGGAAAAAAAATACATGTTTTTCCGAAACATTAAACAGTGACTAAGTCACTGAAATAATCATACATGTATATGGACAAACTCCTTCTTCAAACAATGTATAATATGATTGTAAATCCCTACCCAGCAATTCACACCTAATAGCTATGGATGCCACCAAGACCATGGTGACCAATACTCTAAACAATAAAGGCTGAATTAAAGTAGGTATAAATGTGAAGGAGCGTATCCTATATACCACAAGTGGAAATTCTCATTTCCCATAATAATTCATATTGACAACAAAACAATACAAATCATTTCCAATCGTGGAAAGATTCACAAAATTAACAGGATTATCATAATGCATTTTAAACAAATCATGGAATGCACGGACAGACAATGCATGAGTTTGTTAAGCATAAATTTTTATAAAAGCAATAATAATGATTACAAAAGAGTCAAATGCATTCCCACACCTCTTTTGATGACATGCCACGCCTACCTCGAGATCCACGATCCACTGGTTCATCCTTTGAATCGATCGTTGTTAAAATAGACTAACTGTTAATCACATAAGAAGTCTAAGAAACTAACCATAAAGGTTCACACATGAATCATACAAGTCTTTCTAATGATTCTAGGCCCAACAACATAAGGTCTAGCCCAACTGGTCAACTAACAGTCTCTAACGGTCAACTTCCAGTCAACATATGGTCAGAGAGAGTCAACTAACAGTCAACGTCCAAGGTCAGGTCAGCGTTCAAGTCAGAGTCAAAGGGTTAACTCGGTCTACTAATTCAGACAAGGAATCAGTAAGTCAACAGATCCGACTCGGTTAGATACACTGAGTCAGCTAACCAAAAAGTGTCAGCTAAACTGACTGGAATGACTAACAGGCAAACACACTATTTCATCTTCACTTCAGCTAGAATTCATACATATTGACATCTCTTGTACTAATGTTTCAACATCATACAATCAAACTAAACAACTTCTTAACTGCAATTATAATTACAACTTCAAGTTCTGTTTACCAGCAAAAGCAGTAGTAGCAAGCTTTTGTAGCATTTACAATCTACAACTCTGCAATCACCGCCAAATTTAGATTAACTACAACTAAAATCCAACACCATCACTACTTGTAATTCAGTACTATTATCTACATCTTCAAATCCACTTTAACTGAGATACTTCAGTCATACATTCAAGTTATGTAAGCTTCATAACTAAATTACAACCATAAACTTGGCTTACCTGCAATAATAGTGGAAAGACCCAAATGAACCATTAGCAACTCCCATCACTCATCTCATACTTCATTCACTGCTCAACCATCTTACAAACAACATAAAACTCCAATAGAATTAGCTTAAGTCTCAACACTTCAAACATCCAACCATACACACCTGCAATTCATATCACATCTCCACTAAACCAAACTCAGATCAACTCTTGTCCTCAGCCGCAATGATCCAATATTTACAATTCAAATTCCAAGATATATCACTCTCAACATCTTCTATGCCTGCAACTCATTCATTAACTACAACATTCAACTATAACAACACTGCACAACCATTCATATAACCAGAGACTCATGGCTCATCTCTATTAAGCTCAATATCTGAACCACAATCAGATTACTCCTCTATCTTCCCTGTTCTGACTAATTCATGTTCTTTATTTGTACCAGTTTATAGCAACACCAGAACTACACTCAAATCAATAATTCCGTTAACACTATCTTCTTATACATACTCTGTAACACCATTCCCTTATTCAGTTCATTACAAAACCCATGCAATCAACATCAGTACCAAGACCAAATTCCTAAAATTCTAAACATGCCAAAGTTACAAGTATAGCTTCAATTCCGTCACTAAATGAACAACTCCACTGCAAACTTAGTCAATAACCTTAATTTCAGTGAAATCAAAATTAAACTTATATAAGCATCTCTACTTCAAATCTGATCAAAACCCATTACTAGATTCTCAATCAGTTACTCAAATTCACACAATTAAATCTTCAATTTAAAAGAACCCTAATTACCTTATCTCCAAGTTCTGTATCAGCCACTTGAGTCAGTATCACCACCACCAACTAATACCTAACTCTGATATTCTTCACTCTCAATCTGAGTTTCATTATCATCTTCATCCTAATAGATTTCAATTTCATAATCAACTTCACTACTTCCTCAAGAACACAACCAAACCCTAATTCAATTTCTCCGATTCACCACCAGATTAACTTCAAAACTTCAACTAAACAAAAACCCTTCATTCCACATAATTTATAACTTGATTCAACCCACCAACTTCATCTGAATCCAAAATCCATCTCAAAACCCTAATTCGCTTCCTAAAAATATCAGCACCACTCTCAACTATTTATCAACACCAGTAACTACTTCGACTGCATATAATCCTCATCATATATCGATTCTCTCAATCGAATTCTCAGCTTTTGTCTAAAAAAATCGTAAAAGAAGAAGAACGGAGGAGAAGAAGAAAGAAAAGTGAAGAGAAGAAGAAGATAAAAGAAATAAAGAAGATAACTCTTCTCGATTCGGTCCATATAAGACCAACGGAAATGACACGCTTAGCTGGGTAAGACAGCCATCTGTCAAATAGTGAAAAGACCAATATGCCCTTCAAATAAGGCTGATGAAATCTTCTGCCTTCGGTTTCCGAATGACACGTTCTTGTAATCCATTTCGCATAACTTTTCGAGACATATTCAACGATACTAGTTTCGTAGCTAGATCGTTGTTAGATTAATTTCTAATAATTAACGTTCATGTTAAACTAATCGAGTTATTAGTGGCTAAGACGTCTCTTGACTGGTCTAATAGCGTTGACGAGCTTGAGGGTCCTTACATTCTCCCCACCTTATATCATTTTCGTCCTCAAAAATCGAACCATCCTCCTGGTCTTCATATACTTCCCACCTTATAGAATAAATCCACCTTTTATCCAAGCGCAAAACAAAATGATAACAAAAGCACAAACCTATATGGCTTTCTACAACTAAAATTTAAAATTTGTAGCTCTAGTTTCAATTACGCTAATTTAAGTTCTATCAAATTGGGAAGTCTAGGTTTCTTATACCAATTTCTATAATGGAAAACTATTAGTTTCTAAGCTCCTCACACTAATTTCTATTCTATAAAATATCTATCTCTAATTGCAAGGGAGATTCCTATGAATCTTTCTAAGTGAATTTCCATCTATTGGTTTTCTAAATTAATATACAACATACTTCTATGACCGGTCATCTCTGAATGCAGTTTCCCTGTCAAGGTTGGCCAATCCCAACAATCTTCCTACGAACAAAGAAAACACAACCCTTACTATTCTCCAGTGCTAGATTTATTTATTAAGTGCAAATTTATTATGATTAACTAAGTGTTAATTTCATTTTGTCAAGATTAATTAGTCTCTAAACTTTTATCTTAACTGGTGTAATCTGATAAATTTACTTCACATCATTTTAAACAATTTTTAATTATCAAAACTTCTTTTATTACTTTTATTTATCATTATTATTATTATTATTTATTTATTTTAATGAAATCGAATTTTAATCCCAAATGAGACTATATTATTATAACTAGATACATTTTAAATTCATGTACTATTAAAGAATAAATTAATGTTACAACTTGTATCCAAAAGTTATTTCTAATATATCTATTTGTTTATATCATCATGCGACTTCATATAAGTAAATAACCACTAACAATATTTCATAGTCGTTTGGTATTAATATTTTATTATTATTATTATAACCTTTATGTATTATTTCTTAAATCGATAAAAGTTAATCGTGATTAATCGTAATACCAAGTTTAAATTTTATTTTTAATACTAGATTTGATTTGGTCTAACTTTTCTTTCTTAAGTTCATATTATTGCTAAGTAACCCTTAAGTTGTACTATAATAAAAATTACGTTTTGCTATTACTATCCAATAATTATTATCCAACTGATGTTTACAGTAACTTTAAATTTTATAATTATAGTATTAATAGCATCATTATTTGCTTATTTTATCAAAAGTTATTATCTTAACTATATTATCATTTTCATTATTGTTTTATCAAATCTTCCCATTTGATTATTAGCGCAAATAAATACAATTAAAATAATTATTTAGTAATGATACTTAGTTTAATTTTATTAAGCCCTAATCTTGTAAATATAATTTTACTTTCATGAAAAGATTGATATAACATATTTTATTTATTCATATTGAATTGGTAATATAGTATATCTTGTTACATATTGGCGTTAGTAATTTAATATGATTTAAAATTTTGAATCTGCATAACATTTTTAATATGTCTTAATAGTCTTTAGATTTTGGGTATTAATAATAAGTATCTATTTCACATGCAATTTTATTCTCCTTTAAGTTTAATTCTGTTCTAAGTATTCAAGTATTATAAATATCACTTCATGTGTATAATTTAGTAATTTAGTGAATCATTTGTTAGACTAAAGATAATCTAGGTGTAAGATCGTTAACAAGTTTTAATCTTTATTTTATGCCTTATATGACCTCATGTTCTAAATCCTACAGAAAAAGTCTTATTTATCTATCTGGTTTAAATGCAAAACACAAAATTCTAATTTTTTATTAGTTAACTTTGCAAAACTTAATTATAGACAAGCACTAAAAAATTTCCATAGCTATTTAATCCTAATTATTATTTTATCAATGTATATTTGTTAATGAGATTTCAATTTAAGTTATGTTTAATACAATATTAATTTAAACTCTAACAATTTAATTTCGTCATACTAATTTTCCATTTCAAAAGATGATTAAATCTATTTACGAAGAAGTATCCTAACAATATACGAATTGATTTTCTTTTAATCCTAGTATTATACTAAGAATCCGAATACTATCATTATTATTTCATGTATGTTTGTTACATTTTAACGATTTACTGTATCATTTATTCAATTAAAGAAAATTTCATTACATGGTTATTAACAAGTTGAGTCTTTTTTATTATATACATTTTATTATATCCTCGTTTTCTTAAGTCTAACGCCTAATAAGCATTACATTAGTTATCTAGTTTAGAAGTAAAACTTATATCTCTAATTTGTAATTAGTTTAATTTACAAGAATTAATTACCGTAAACAAGTGTTATTAAATTTTCCACAACTATTTAATTAATCATATTATTTTTATCGTTATATGTATATATCTTTAATGAATTTTAGTTACGTTAAGTGCAACATGACATTAATTGATAAATGCTAAAAAAAATTATTAAAATTTTCTTTACTTTTATTATAATTTATAGTTACTGTTATAATGATATTTTATTATTAACATTGATGGTTGAACTATTATTCTAACTACTCTTATATATATTATTAAGTCCAAAAATATTATTAACATTTATGTGATTATAAATTATCGACCCTACGTATAAGGCAAGATACTTAATAAATTTCTATGTGACTTTCAAGATTTATCAATAAACCTGTTCTCTACATTTTTAGTATTGGTTTGTGTACTTGTTCATACTTTTTAGATTAATTATTCTCAAATTATTATTAGCTAAAGTACTGGTGTACCCTACAATTTTTACTTCATTACACAAACAACCAAACAAACAAGTCAATCAATCAAATAATTATTTTAATTATTGATAGATTTTAATGATTAAGATTTATCTCGCAAACCCAACCCAGTTCTAAACTAATCTAGTTCACTAACTGGTGTGGATTGGGAAAAACGCGTCGCCGGTTTTTCGGGAAAGTGGAGAGTCGAGCGAGTTGTCGAGACTCCTCAGCCGAGCAAGATGTTAATCCTCACATAGATGAACCGCTGCAAAGGGGGTGCTTAGATTCGGGAAATCAATATGTATGACTCCGACCTAAACCAAGACAATGGCCGTTCCAGAGTCAATTAGGTTGCAAAGAGGGAGATGGGTTGATCTGTAGGAGGGAAGCTGAGAATTGTGTGAGATCAGTGATGATCGAGGATTGTGGGTGTGTTGAAGGTTTCTACAGTATTGGTGAACCGTTGAGTTCTGATAAGTTCTGAGTGATTGATGAATTCTTGTGAGTAGTTACTCGAGAAATTCAGTGTTAGACGTGTATTCGAGTGTTCGAATGTTGATAAAGCTGTCCTTCAATCACGAATTTAGAGACTTATTTATACTGTTAGAGTAGTAACACCACTGACCCCTGTAAGTGTGACAGTTTCTTGAGTGAAAGAGTGGGAAATTAGGAGATCATGGTAAAGTCAGTTCCACATCGTGTGGAGACTTGGATGATCATGCACCCACTACGTTGCTGACTCCTTCAACCGTTAACACGACTTACGCACATTTCTCGTCATGGGATGAATCCACGTGTCGTAGACCGCCAAACCAAAACCCTAAGTGATATCCCCCCATTTGTGACGTGATTGATGTTTCACGAATCGTGGAGTCTGCGAGGAAAACGTGTTTAGGTTAGTCAATTATTGACTGATTAGACACTGAGTCTAAGTTTGGTGAATCAAGAATGAATGGTGGATGCTCATCGATTCATGGGTCGAACATGTAGTTCTCTGGAGAGATGTCAGTATGACAAGTTACTGACTAGTTGAGTGGTTGAGCAAGTATTGCCGAGAATTATAAGAATTCAATGAGCAACTGAGGAAGTGTTGCTCAATTCACCGAATTATGGGAAATTGGTGGGCATTTGAGAAAGTATTGCTCAACTCTCCAAAATTAAGGGTTTGATGGGCAACTGAGCAAGTATTTCTCAATTCACGAAAACTAAGGATTTGATGGGCAACTGAGAAAGTATTGCTCAATTCACCAAATACTGGAGAATTGTCGAATATTGACTAATATTCAGGCGATTGAGCAAGTATTGCTCGATTCAGCGAATTATTTAATAGTGATGTGACCTAGTAAAATATTAATTAAAATATTGGTAGATTACCGAATATTTTTTAATTAATTTTAGATGTTGATTGATGAATCAACATAAATTTATTAGTGTTCGAAATTGCTCAGAATGATGGTTTCACAGAGCGTTCATTCGAACCCTAATTTTGTACAATCCTCCATCCATTGGAGAATTGCCGAAAATTAATTATGAGTGATGGAGGGACTGACCACATGGGATGAGGAACGTCCATGTGATTCCCAGTGCTCAAGTAAGCATGCACCAGGGTTCTCAGTTTGAGAGTTGGTGAAAAGTGATGATTAAATGGGGAGTTCACCATTTACTGAAAATATTGCTAGGTTCAGCATTAGGTGTAAAACCTAGTTATGAGAGATGGGACCGACCAAGAGGGCATGGACCAGATCCTGGTGGTCACGTGACCAAGTGTTGGTCATTTGGAGGATTCTCCAGTTTGGTTGAATCCCTGATTAGCGTCCTTTACTAGAATCGATGTAGAATTCTCATACTGACTCGGGTTTCGATGATCCGCCCCTCTATTCGATACGGAAAAGAATTTCTTATCTCCCAATGCGGGAATATTTAGGTTTTGTCCTCGTTCGGGAGGTTAAACAGCTCGAAAGTAAAACTCTGGAAGAATTCAAGAGGGACGGTAAGAGAGAGTTTTGGGCCCAGTATGAGAGATTGAGCAAATTGGGTCAGAATTGCGAAAACATGTGGGACCTGCTTCGTGCAAGCCCTAGGGGTGACCTGGTCGGTCACGGAGGCATCCAAGTTGCCATGATGTCCGTGTCTCCATACTGAGAGTTTCAATATTTTCTGATGCGCATTTGAGCGATGTTGTGAATTTTCAGAAGAGTTTCATCTTGACTGAGAATTCTCGACTTTTCGGTGGAATGAGCATGTATGCTCAATTCATAAATATTTTGAAAATATTAAAATTAAAATTAAAATAAATTATTTTAATAATCCAAAATTGTCGTGAGGGGCTAGCCGGCCGTGTGACCATGTTGGCTTTTGGTTATGCATGATTCAAGCCATATTTGAGAAAATATGGAATAGTCACAAATTTTGTTCAAACCAAGGAGTTTCACGAGTTGAGGGAAATAATAATAATGAGAAATTAGGGATTGCAAGGTGTGGGAACGATCATGGCTAGCACATGGCCGGCCGGCAAAATTGCCCGGTCTTGCACACCTTTCCCTATTTTATTATTATTTTTCATGAATCCTTGGAGTTATGGAGAGTCCATGAAGATATGGAGAGTCCATGAAGTTTTGGAATAATAACTATAAAAAGCTAAGGATTGTGAGGTGTGGGACCGGCCACGACTTGGGCATGGCCGGCCGGCTAGGTTGCCCGGTCCCGCACACTTCTCCTTATTTTTATAATTTATTTGGTGAATCCTCCAAGTTTTGGAGAACTCTTAAGTTTTTTTGCACAAATTGGGAAATTTTGCCAAGATGGAGAACTCTCCATGGGTTTATGAGAACCGTGAGAAAATAAAGAAAATAATGGGGAAGCATGGGACCGGCCACGGCTAGGGAATGGCCGGCCGGTCGGTGGGCCCGGCCCATGGGCATTTCCTATTATTTTATTGTTTATTATTTTCTCTCTCCTATTTTGTGGAGAACTCTCCATTGTTTCATGTTTTTTGGATGCTCGTTCACGCATCCGGGTGCTCAGTCGTGCATCATTATCGAGTACACTCGCACCATTTTTGTGCGGCTTACTCAGTGATGGTCCAGATGCCCAATTATTGAGTATTTATTATCAATTCATGAGATCCAGTGGGGAATAATTCATGAAACTGAGTAACAAAAGTGAATAGATGTTTCATTATTAATTCGTAGGATCAGATGCGGATTCGACTACGAATTCAGTATAATAAAACGAGCATTACCATCCCATGGGATCGTGGATTCGACCATAGAATCGGAGTAATTGAGATTTATCCATCACCATTTCATGAGACCAATAGATTCGATCATGAAATCGGAGTAATGAGATAATATAGTTGTTTCATTGCTATTCTATGAGATCGATCCGTGGATTCGATCATAGAATCAGAACAATTGTTATTGCCATTCCATGGGATCAGGCCGTGGATTCGACCATGGAATATGAGCAATTGTTATTGCCATTCCATGGGATCAGGCCGTGGATTCGACCATGGAATATGAGCAATTGTTATTGCCATTCCATGGGATCAGGCCGTGGATTCGACCATGGAATATGAGTAAATTGTTATTGCCATTCCATGGGATTAGGCCGTGGATTCGACTATGGAATAGGAGCAATTGTTATTGCCATTCCATGGGATCAGGCTGTGGATTCGACTATGGAATAGGAGCAATAATAGATTATTCTGGGAATTCAGTGGTGAATGTCACGCCAGAATTAATCTATGTGCATAGTCAGAAGACGGCAAATCCAGAGGGTGCTCTCAGACACTACTAAGAACACCCGAGTCTATACACGTTGCTCTACATAGTCAGGATTAGTGAGTCACTGTCCTGAAGGCATTGTTGCTCTCAATCTGATGAAGAACCGCCCAATCGTTCTTCTATGTAAAGGGGAGTCGGTCTCATGTAGTCAGGGAATAGTGAGTATCACCGACGTCATGAAGGCGTTAAGCCCTCTCAACAAACAATTATGTGGGAGGACCGCCCAATTCTATTATTCTACATAGAGGGCACAATGAAATGCCAGGGATCGAACGCTCATCTAGTGGAGGCTTTTCGAAAGACATTTTCATCATAGATTTGTAAAATATGAATCGTCACATGCCTGAAGCCGTATCAGAAACATGCAGTATCATGATTTTACGAGTTTGCCCTTTGTTGAAAATCCACCATCTACATTAAGTCCCATGCATAGTGGGGAACAATCATGTTCTGCAGTATGCATTAAATGGTGATTTTCAGTCGACGAGGTCTGGTTGAACTTGGTCTACAAAGGTAGTTTCAGAATCCTCAATTTACTCCAATGAGATCATGTACGAGCAAATGTGTGGATGAGAACTCTGGTAGTAAGGTAGATTGTCATCTCATGAGCATGGAGAGATGAGGCACTTCTGATTTGGGTGTTTAAAATCTTAGTTATGGCCGATTTAGGATTTGCGGGCCAGAGCCCCAAAAGGAAACCCGTGCTTATTAGGTTTTGGAAATAAATTTAATTTGAAAGGGAATAACCCTAAAAAAAAAATTATTTTCCAATGGCCGACCAATACTTCATCATCACCTTCACACCACGAGCAGCTGCAGGAGAACTCGTTGAAGTCAGCAGCACCGCCTCCCTTCCGATCACCGCTGGTCGTCCAACCACCGCCGGCCGAATTCCATCCGGTGCCAACAGGTAAGTTCGTGATTTTTTTTTTGTTTTTGATGTAGGTTCTATGATTGATGATTGTTCACAAAACCCAAAATCCCATGGTTACATATGTATGTGTAGGATTTATGAAGGATTTTTTAGAAAACGTATGTGTATGCACGTTTGTTCGTTAGTTGGAGGAACGATAAAAAATCCCTAATATGAAAGAGATATGTTAATTTTTGAATAAACATGGTCTAGTTGCAGTAGCAAAAGTTTTGTTTATTAGGTTTCATGAAAACCCAAGTTCGTTTTTGAAGCATGAATTTTGTAAATACTTTTAGAAACGTAGGTTTGTTCGTAAAAGTAATAAATAATATTCCTTAGAGTTAAAGGAATTTTGAAAAGACCTGGAGTTCATGATGAAAATTTATTTATGAACTTTCAAAATCTTGTTTGAAACATGTAGACTTTTTCAAAAATATAAAAGACCCTCATTTCATAGACGGCTTCTCAGGAGAGGGAGCAAAATATATACATATATTTTTTAAATTTACGTGAGTTTCACGTTAAAATATATTTTTTTGTAAAATCATCGTTTTGATTTTGAACAACTGTTGAAAGTAGATAATAATACATGGTGAAATAATAGCTACATGTGAGTTTTCACAGTTGTGGAATGGATGTCTGTCCAATTTTTAAAAACCAGTGGATGTTCACTCAGTAAAAATTTACTTGGGTCGTTCACGGTTTTATGAAAATCAATTTATGACTTTTGAGCAATTGCTGAAAGCGAACAATTGTATATGTGATGAAATAATGTATGTATGAGTTTGGCGATTTTACAGTGTATGCACATACGTAGAAAATCAGCGAATGTTCACATGAAAGGTTATGTGAACTATTCATAGTTTCATGAAAAGTCAGGTGCTGGCTTTAAATAATGAATTTTGCTCATCTTGGCAGGTTTGAAGAAGCGATCAAGATTTTGAGGGTTTTACGTTATTATCACTAAGTTTGTGAAACGTAAATAGGTAAGAGTTAAGGATTACCATTTTGTAGATGTTGTTGTGAGCACCTTTAATTCATGATTCATTGTTCTGTCGAATCATGCACTTTGTATGAACGATGTACTCTGAGTGGTGAGAGATCCTTCATACTGATAGGTGTCTAAAACACCTTTATATTTATCTATTGTTTATGCTTTCTCTGCTAGTTTTCTTGTAAATTATGTATCTTATGCTTGTTTTTGAGTATTTAGGTACTTTGGAGTCATTTGGAACAAAAGAAGGAGAAACAACGCGAAAGCCTCATCTCTTGTGCAATGGCTATTGGAGACAAACTATTTCTCATTATTTGATTTCATTTCTTCATCTCTGTCTGAAAAGTATGTCGGCTTTAGTGATGCAAATTTATGTCTGAAAAGCACGACAACTTTAGTGATGACTCTCACTGAAGAGAAGAAGTAAATATGAGGAGTAAAAGACAGTCGTTGTTGGTAGAAGGTGAGAGAAGGTGTTCATTTGGAGCGAAAAGGAGCAAAGAGACCAAGTCACATGCGGAGTATGAGCTGTCAGTTCCCTGCAACTGACAGGCCAAATACTTACTTTGGTAGCCCTTATCCTAGTCACTGGATGCCACCGCCCAGTCCGTACAGACAGACCTGATTAGGTCGAGTGTTTCTCAGACAACTTACATTAATTTTTCCTCCTCCTTCATTACATTTCGCCTAAAATTCAAAGATATAGCGGCGATGTTGTCTTAGGAGTTAGAGAAGGAGAGAAATTCACAGGGAAATGGAGATCGAGAAAGACAAACTGCAGATGGGTTTTGTTATTTTGAAGATTCAACAACTGTGAATGGTGGAATTGGTGGAGAAATAGATTTTAGGGTTGAATGTATGTTGTTGGTGGTCTGGTAAAAGAGAAGATGAATTTGCTGCTGTAATTGGAGTTAGGGTTGATAAGGGTGAACGATTGAAGCTTCTGATGGTGAAGTAGGAATTGGGTTTGATCGATTATTTGTGATGATGGAATGGATCTGGGGTTTTGAAACTAGGGTTTCAGATTTCTAGTTTTAGTGGAGTTGCAGGTGATGAATTACTGTGGAAATTACTTGAGCCTGGTGGCGCAATTGAACCAGAAATACATGGAAGAAGCAGAAATTGCAGATGCAGTTGGAACTGTGGTGTTGCAGTGTGTTTGAGTTACAGAGAGATGGGGTTGTTGGTGGTATTGAAACCAAGGCTGTGTTATAAAGTTGAGACAAGAAGAGATTGTTGATGTGGTCATGGAGTTTTAAGGTAAGAAGCTGCAGGCATGATTTTCATTGAGTTTATGTGAGATGGGTTGGTAAGAATCAGAAGCTGCTGCTACTAATGAATCTGAGATGGAAATGGGTTTGAGGTTGAAGTTGCAGGAATTGATTCAAGAGTTTAGGTGGTTAAGTTGTGCAGCTGGAGCTACAGTTGCAACCACTAAATGGATTTTGTGTGTTTAGCCAAGAGGTATGATGTTGATTCAGCTGGTTGAGCCAAGGTGCAGTGTAGCAGTTGAGGTGCTGGTTCTGGTGGTTTGTGGAGAATGAAGTGTGGGACTGATCACACAGAAATGAAGTGGTAGTGATGATGTTCACTGCAGTTAAATGGGTTGTGCTGTGAAGATGGGTTTCCATTGGTGTATGGCCTGGTGAGTTTCTGCTGCTCGAGTCGTATACAAGGAGGGGTTTGAATAGAAATGTGATCAGTCACTGATAGCATGGAGGAATATCAGGAAGAGCTTGGATTTGATGGTGCAGTTGGTGTACTGTGGAAATGTTAAAGATAATGGCAACTGGCAGCTAGGAGTTGCAGTTGATGCTGCTAGTTATAAAGCTACAGAAGTAGGTTACTGTTGTTATGGTTCATGGATTGAAGTTGCAGCTGCAAATGGAGCTACAGAAAGTTGAGGATGATGGTAGTTGTTGCAGGTGTAATGAACTGGTGAAGTGGTTGTGATTCTGAATGGTGTTGTTGCAGGGACCTATGGATTGAAGTGTGGGTAGTTTGTGTTAGTGAATTCTGCTGGAATTGAATAGCAGTCCAAGGAACTGCTTTGCAGGGATGGAAGTTTACAAGGAATAGAGGTGTTGCTGCAAATGAATGCTGGAGTTGTTGCAGTATGACAGTGGAACTGAAATATGGTAGAGACTGGTTGGTGTTTAAGCTACAGATAAATACATTGCAGTGAGAGTGAGCATGTGCAGGATATTGCACCATGGAGCAGCACAAGTTCATGCCATTGCAGTTGCAGTTCAAGGAAAACACATCCATCATGGCTGAGCATAATGATTGCAACAGCACTGGCCAAAGCAACTCAGCCCACTCAGATCTGACTCATTCTGAATCACTCAGACTGACTCTTCTTTGACTCAATTGACTAAACTGAGTTGACTACTTTGACCGGTCACTTTAGCTCCGGTCCGGTGACGGATTCCGGACTAATTCCGGCGGTAAACTCAGTTTTCCGGCGATTACTTTTGAATAGATTTTTACTGGGTTATTTTCACACATGGGTTTAATGGGGTTGGTGGAATTTTTGGTGATGGACTTTGAAGACTAGACCTAGTTTTGGAAGGAAGAAAATCTACAAAAAGGGAAACTTCTACAATTTTGGGTATCACGTATTATTCTTGGGAGCAGAGGAGAGAGCCGCTGAAACTTACGCTACTAGGGTTTTCTTTTGTTCATCTTCCTTAATTCATTATTATTGATTATGATGAACTCCATAGCTATGAGTAGCTAATTTATTATTTATTGGTTAAGGATGTAGTCCTATTTCTAAAACTTGTGCTTGATTAATGCATTAGTTATCTCTCTAGATTATCGTTCATATCTCTACTGTTTTTAATATCACATGAGTGATGTATTTTGATAGGGTTTTAATGTTTGTTTAGATAAGTGGCCAATTAATTGAACTTGCATCTTGTCCATAGCTATTTTAGGGTTTTTCATCAAACGATGACCCTGAATACAAGTAGTATGATATGATTATGGTTTGTAGTGATACACTCTTATAATCATATGTTGAGTTTGACCATTGTCCGAATTGTTATGTGCAATGTATGACAATTGCATTGATTAGCCTATTTCCAAAACTTAATGCTCCTGGGAATTGAACTTGATTAGCGCAAGGCGTTAGGTTATTCTTTGGGTAGAATTCACATACGCATCTCTAATGTGTGTGTTGATTAACTTGGAAAATTATTAGATTATCTTGCTCTCTTGGTATTCAAGGCTTTTGATAATAAAAGAGATTAAATCGTAATTCTAATCATATATGCAAGCACGTGTTTAAGATTGAAGATGAATTCCTTGACCAATATCTTTCTCTCATTGATTACTTCCAATTATTTACTTTGCTTTTATTTTACTTTTATTTTACAAAAATCAGAAATCTCCCTTTTTGGTTACTAAGAAACTAGAATTTGATAACACGAATCTCCTCTCTGTGGATACGAACTCTTCCTTACTTGATACTTCATTTATATTTTGTTGAGTAAGAAAGTGAATTATTTTTGACGCATACGACTGCGATCAAATTTTGGCGCCGTTGCCGGGGAGGCATTCGGCTAGTTATTAAGTTTTTAGTTTCTTTTTATTATTTCTGCTTGCATATTTGTTTTTCGTTTCTTGTCTTGTTTCTCACTTGTTTGCGAGAATTGTTTTCAGGTACCTAATCCCTAGCTTCTAAAGATTGGAATTATCCAAGGTGCGGGATAGCTACTCGAAAAGGCACAATACTCCAACCAAGGAAAGGCACAGCGGAAGAACAATACTTGGAAGTAGAACACGATACTTTCCAGCAAGTAGAAGAAGAAGTTGTAGAACAAGAGGTTCTGGTTGAACAAGAACCACCTTTTGAAGAAGAAGAAGAAGCAATGGGTGATGCAAATCGTACACTCAAGGACTAGGCTTCTCACAAGATGGATACACAGCAGGGTTGTATTCAAACGAACTCTACTTTTGAGATCAAGCCAGGGTTGCTTAGAGAATTACCTAAGTTCCATGGCATGGTGAATGAAGATCCAAACAAGCATCTTATGGACTTCCACACCATTGTCATGGTCATGCTTCCAGCGGATGTTGAGGCAGATGGTGCTATGTTGAAAGTGTTTCGATTCTCTTTGGCGGATAGTGCTAAGGATTGGTTATATTATCTGCCTCCCGGAAGTGTCACAACTTGGAATGGGTTGAAGAAACTCTTTTTAGAGAGATATTTTCCAGCATCAAAGGCTACTCAAATTCGCAAGGAGATTTTTTGAATGAAGCAAAATGTGGGAGAATCTTTATATGAATGTTGGGAACGGTACAATAGATTGGTGGCAAGCTGTCCTTACCACCAATTCAGCGACGCTATGATTATCCAATACTTCTATGAAGGAATCCAATCAAATGATTTGAATCTTATTGACGCTGTGGGTGGTGGTGCACTAGTAAGCAAGGCGGTGGCACAAGCTAGAGAGTTGATTGAGAACATGGCAGCAAACTCCTAACAATTCTTGAGTCGTGGTTCAGATGTGCTTCTTAGTAGAGTAAATAAAGTGAGCGAGATAGAGGAACTTCGTCAACAAATGGGTAACATGTCAGCAATGATGCAACAAGTCGCAGCCACGGTGATACCAAGTTCTCATGGGTATGAAGACGTCAATGAGCAAGCTAATGTGATCTTTCCAAATCAGCAAAGACTGTATGATCCTTATTCAAACACTTACAATCCGGGATGGAGAGATCACCCCAATTTTAGCTATGCGAACAAGCAAGGAGCGGCTCAACAACCTACTTTCAACCGTTTGAGTTGATTTCAACCACAACAACAACAATTCCAGGCGCAACAACAACAATTTCAGCAACCACAACAATTAATGCAAAATCAAGGTTCCGATATCGACTCAAAGCTTCAAACAATGATGTAAGGCATTTCTACTATGTTTAAAGACAGCCAACAAGAGACTAAGAGTGCGATAAATGATTTGCAGTCACAAATGGGTTCCATGGCTACTGAGTTGAACCAAGTGAAGGCACAAATTGGTGGGAAACTCCCTTCTCAACCTATCAACCCAAAGGAGGGTGTCAATGCAATTACGTTGAGAAGTGGTACACAACTTGCGCAACCCGAAGTTGCTGATTCGGGCAAGGTGGAAACACCAAAGGAACCTATTTTGGAGGAAAAGAATGAGGATTTTCCCCAAACTTCTGAGGTACCTATTCCTAACTCTAAAACTCTGGTTTCTACTTATGTACCTCCTTTACCTTTCCCTCGCAGATTTGAAAATTCCAAGAAGGAGGCACTAGAAAAGGAGATTTTAGACGTTCTCAAGAAGATCCATGTGAACATACCACTCCTAGATGCTATTGGTAGGCTTAGAAAGATACATACGACTATGTCTAACTGCAAGTGCACAGCTTCTATTGCAGGAAAGGCAAATATAGGTCGATCCCACAGAGACAAGGAGAGTGTAGAGTCGGTTCAAAATATTCACTAAAACTGATTCAGAGAGTAACCAAAACGATTTGATTGTTTTGTGTCGATACGACAAGATGTTGGCAGAGATTTTAAAGAGAAAGGAAAGATGCAAATAACTCAAGATGTAAACACTGAGAATATGGATACTAGAGCTTTCAAATCCACCACTAACCTACAATATACACTTAACTTATGATGTTATTCCTGTCCTTATAGCAGATTCAAGTTTACCTTGTATCTAAGGTGTTTCTCCAATGGATAATGTAATCACAACTAAAATATTTCTCCAAAGCATTAACTGTCTAGTTAAGGCACAACTAATCTAAGGATCAATAATATTTTTAAGCATGAGTTGCAGCATAATCAACATAGTGATATTCTAACTACAATGGATACATGGCATACATTGTGAGAGCAAAATGTTGACAAACTTGGATTAAATTATATCTTAAACAATTTTAAACATTCAAGAACAATACATAAAGTATGAATAACATATCAGTAGGCTAGAGCTTCATCTAAACTCTAGTAAAATGATTTAAAACATACTAAACAGAATGAAAACTTAATTGAAATTAAGAACTATTATGAACAATCTAGCCTTGGATGATCTCTTCAACACAACAACATCCCCTATTTATACACAAAAATCCTTCACTCTTTGGATCCGAAAATTAGAGAGAGAGAGATGCCAAAATAAAGCCTCAATTTTCTCCTTAATTGATGCTTGCTTTTTCTTTTCTTTTATTTATTTGAATATAACCCAATTTTTCCTTAATTGATGGTTGAAAGTATGAGTGATTGATGGAGAGATTGAGGGGGAGGTGGCTCTTTTGGGGACAAGGAAAACGGATTTTTTTGGTCTTTTGTGCGATTTGGGAGAAGAAGATAGGCTGCTAGGGTGTGAGGCGGGAGCGGAGAAAGTTGATGCATTGATTGGAGATTCCATTGGAATTTCATCTACTAGATTAAATCCGATGGCTCAAGATGGAAACGGGCTTAGGTCTTGGATCATGGGTAGTTCAGACCCATGTATTTGTAAACAGGTTGCAACTGATGCGCAAACGGGTTGCAACTCTTCTATAGTCGCCAGCTTCCAACTTTCTGCTATTTTGGATTCTCAATTCATCCAAGCTTTATTTACTACCTAAAAACACAAAATTAATCAGTACAAATATTTATTCTTGAAAACAGTAAAAATACAGAATTTGGTATAATATATGATTTTAAAGCGCAAAAGATGAGTTAAATGCCAATAAAAAGGTGTATGAATATGCAATATTTGGCACTCATCAAATACCCCCAAACCTGAATTTTACTTGCCCTCAAGTGAAACAGAAATTAAGAAATCCTAACTATACCACTGTCGCTGGTCTCTCGAATGCATTTAGCATATGCACTAAGCCTTTTAAACCCCTAGGTGTCCCTAGTTGGACGAGTTGTAGTCTCTTGAGGGCCTACCAGAGATGTACCCACAAAACCTTCTCCAATTTCAGAGCATAATAGAGTCCCAAGCATCCAAGGATCTATGAGGACATAGAGTTTCTGCATGCTAGTAACCAGAAATTAGAACTACCAAAGAACGCATTCTCATCCTTAAAAGTTGAGCGAGAAATAACCATACCATATGAAAGAATTCGGGTTCGAGAGTAATCACAGGCTTCGACTTCTGCCTCACTAAAAGGGTTTTATGAAATTTGCACTCAAAAAGACCGCTTTTCTAGTTTCTCTCATGTGTACAGGCAGGACTAAAGAGTGAAACCCTGCACACGTTGAATGGTGGGAAGGAAAACCTTCCGAAATAATTTTTGGAGACTCCGCAAAACTGTGGACAAAAAGAATCTTTTTCTGATGATCTATAGGAAGTCAATCATTATAGGAGGATAGGAGTACTTACTTACCTTCACACAACACCACTCTCATATCATCCATAGAAACGTCTTCGTCTTCAGTCTTCAACTGTTGATGATGAACTTCTGAATTTCGTGGAGCCTTAATTTTTTTTTATTTTTTTTTTATGAATAACAGCTAATGGGTCGGATATCATTCCGAGTGATGCCCGATTAGGCTTGATGGAGCCCTAATTTTCTGCTTTATATACTTCTTTTATTTTCTTCTTCGCACATCTTCTTCTTCTTTTCTTTTCTTCTCATCTTATTCTTCTCTGCACATCTTCTTCTTCTTTTTCTCTTAACCACCATCATCATGTTTTTCTACGTTTTGCTTGCTTGGTTCATTGGCATAGTAATTGTTTATTGGTGGAGTATGCAAGATGCAGTTTGAGATGTCTTTGATGTAATCTCAATATAGATCTGTATTTTTTTTATTTTATTTTTTTAATCAAGAACATATCTATATTGATGTTCGGCTCGAAGATGAAGATCTGATAATTTAGGGAAAGATGTGTGGATCAGTCATTACTCAGATAAAAGCACCTCCTTTCTTTATTGGTTCTTCAGATCGTTTTTTTTTTTTTTTTTGTTGTTGTTGTTTGTAAGCCTAGGACTGTTTCAACTTTCTTCAAATATTCTGATGTCGCTCTGCTTGTTGATGATGATGTGTTTATATGGATCTGATTGATGTTGTCGAGAGAGAGTGAGTGGTGCTGATTGCAAACATTCAAAATAAAATCTTTTAGATAGTCACACAAATGATGGTTGATGCCTAGCTTGATGAAAAATAGGTAGTATCCACTAAGGGTCATCATAACTCTACTACCGAATAACTTTGCAGCACCTAATTCGCCCTCCGGCATGGTTAAATCCAACTTTAACAGTCAGACAACCAAGAAACCCGATTGTGTTCTCCAGTACTTCCAATTTCAGTTGTTTCGGTCAGACTCTCTATGTAAACATAGCTAAAAGCATGCTAGTGACTCTAAGATCTCTAGAACTTGGAGGTTTTATGCAAATATTTACAGAAGATTTTTTTGATTTTTTGATGATTTTTTTTTTGAATGCAAAAGACTAACAATTCTATATACAAAATGCTCCCCCAAACCTAAATCTAACATTGTCCTCAATGTTTAATAAAAACATACCATGAGAACAAAGCAGAGCAAATTTAAAGGAACGAGTTTACCATATGCAAAAAGGTGGTGCTAAACCAGACTTGAATGAATGCTTTGAAAGCAAACATTATGTACAATAGTGAACTAGATCAGTCCACATAGATGGGGTCTTCCAAGTCTACAGTCTCATCTTCCGGTGGTAGATGCTCCAGAAATGGTTTCAGTCTCTAACCATTTACCTTGAAAATGCTCTTGTCTGCTGGGTTTTCGATTTCAACAGCTCCATGGGGAAAAACAGTACGTACCAAGAATGGACCTGTCCATCTAGAACGCAATTTACCTGGAAAAAGGTGCAAACGTGAGTCGTACAATAGAACTTTCTGTCCTGGAGTGAATGACTTGCGCAAAATGCGCTTGTCATGGGATACCTTCATTCTATCTTTGTACATCTTTGCACTATCATATGCATCATTTCTTAGTTCTTCCAACTCATTGAGTTGGAGTTTCCTTTGGGTACCTGCCTTATCAAGATCAAAGTTGAGTTTCTTTACAGCCCAATATGCCCGATGCTCTAACTCTACAGGTAAATGACAAGCTTTACCGTACACAAGTCTGTAAAGGGACATGCCAATTGGAGTCTTGTATGCAGTTCTATAGGCCCACAAAGCATCATTTAAACGTAAAGACCAATCTTTCCTAGAAGGATTAACAGTCTTTTCAAGGATGTGCTTAATTTCCTTATTAGAAACTTCTACTTGGCCACTGGTCTGAGGATGATAAGGTGTTGCTACCTTATGAGTGATTCCATACTTGCACACTAGTGATTTAAAGGGTCTATTGCAAAAATGACTACCTCCATCACTGATTATTGCTCTAGGTGTTCCAAAGCGAGAGAAAATGTTTTCTTTAAGAAAAGAAAGAACAATTTTATGATCATTTATTTTGGATGCAATGGCTTCTACCCACTTAGAGACATAATCAACAGCAACAAGAATGTACAACTTACCTTCAAAGTTAGGAAATGGACCCATGAAATCAATACCCCACACATCAAACAGCTCAACAATCAAATTGGGTTGTAAGGGCATCATGTTTCTTTTAGATATACTTCATAATTTCTGGCATCAGTTACAAGCAACACAAAAAGCATGGCTATCCTTGAACAATGTTGGCCAGTAAAAACTACTCTGCAAGATCTTTGCAGCAGTTTCTTTGCACTAAAGTGGCCGCCACATGCCTGGTCATGATAGAAAGAGATTACATCCCTTTGTTCCGAATTGGGGACACATCTCCTAATTATTTGGTCTTGGAAGTACTTAAACAGATATGGGTCATCCCAAAAAAAATGTTTAACTTCGTCCAAGAATTTAGAGCGGTCTTGTTTAGACCAATGCAAAGGCATTCTACATGTAGCAAGGTAGTTCACGATATCGGCAAACCAAGGAATTTCAGATACAAGCATCAATTGTTCATCAGGGAATGATTCTCTAATAAGAACGGATTCATCAGCAGATTCAACATTCAACCTAGATAAGTGATCAGCAACAACATTTTCTGACCCTTTCTTATCTCGAATTTCGAGGTTGAACTCTTGTAACAAGAGTATCCATCGAATTAGACGAGTCTTAGCATCTTTTTTAGACAAAAGATATTTCAATGCAGCATGGTCAGAATATATGATGATTTTAGACCCTATCAAATAAGATCTAAACTTATCCAATGCAAACACAACAGCTAGCAACTCTTTCTCAGTTGTGGAATAATTCAGTTGAGCATCATTAAGTGTTTTACTAGCATAGTATATCACATAAGGGAGTTTGTCTACTCGCTGACCTAGAACATCTCCTACAGCATAGTCAGATGCATCACACATAATTTAAAATGGTAGGGTCCAGTCGGGTGGTCTGACTATAGGGGAAAATGTAAGGAGATCCTTTAATTGCTCCCATGCTTCCTTACAAGCATCATCAAATACAAATGCAACCTCTTTTGAAAGAAGATTACACAAGGGTCTTGAAATTCTACTAAAGTCTTTGATTAATCGGCGGTAAAAACCTGCATGGCCCAAGAATGACCTTATCTCCCTCACAGAGCGAGGTTGAGGCAAGTGTTGAATGAGATAAACTTTAGCTTTATCTACTTCGATGCCTTTTTCAGAAATGATATTCCCTAAGACAATGCCTGAGTTGACCATGAAATGACATTTTTCCCAATTCAAAACCAAATTCTTTTCCTTACACCGAATCAACACACGAGTAAGATGATGCAGACATTCATCAAAAGAAGACCCAAAGACAGAAAAATCATCCATAAAAATTTCAAGAAACTCATCTATCATGTCGGAAAATATGCTCATCATGCAATGTTGAAAAGTAGCGGGTGCATTACACAACCCAAAAGGTATATGACGATAAGAAAATGTTCCATAAGGACACGTAAATGTGGTCTTATGTTGGTCTTCGGGTGATATGTGAATTTGGTTGTAGCCTGAATAGCCATCTAAGAAACAATAGTACCTATGTCTCGACAACATTTCTAGCATTTGATCAATGAAGGGCAGGGGAAAATGGTCTTACTTTGTTACTATGTTCAATTTCCTATAGTCGATACAAACTCGCCACCCTGTGGTCACACGGGTGGGGATAAGTTCATTCATTTCATTTTGAACTACAGTAATGCCAGACTTCTTGGGTACCACCTGAATGGGGCTGACCCACTGGCTATCTGGAACTGGGTATATGATACTGTAGTTGCAGAATAACCTACAACTACATAATTGGCGCTAGAAACAGGGACTTGAGAATTGTGGTAGCCTAAATTTGAGGGAATTGTGGAAAATTTGAAGATCAAATGAAGTCAGTAGATGGAGATTGCAAAAAATAAGAATGTAATATGATCACAAAGACAATGGTTGATGAATTTCATAGTAATATGAAGGGAAAAATATACAAGCGAGATTGTAGAGGAAGAAAGATCATGGAGGAAGAAAAGATAACAACTTTAGAAGAATGGGAAAAGCAGAAAATCACATTTTCAGCAGCAGAAATTCCAAATGAAGACTTGAACCACACTTCACCATTGGTGATCACAATGCCGATCATGCTAGAAGATAAGAAAGTTGTAGAAAAATGGAAATTAAACCAAATTTTGGTTGATACAGGGAGTTCTGTTAATATCATATTCTATCATGCACTTAAGGGGATGGGAATTAAAGATGAAGAAATCACAAATTCAAAATGTCTTATTCATGGATTAGGAAAATCTACAACAAAATCTAAAGGGGAAATCGCGCTGCGAATATTACTAGGAGAAATCGAAACACATGTAATCTTGTGTGTGATAGATATGGAATCTCCATATAATATGCTGATAGGAAGGCCGTGAATTCATGCGATCAAAGCTGTTGCTTCAACATTACATCAGAGAATCAAATTTCCTACACCAAATGGAATACAAGAAATAAAAGGAGATCTTGATAGTGCAAAATTTTGTTATCAAATTGAAGTAACGCAATGCGGAGGAAGAGAAAGAAAGAAACAGTTTCATTAGGAAACTTGCGAAGGAAACAAGAAAAGAAGAAGAATTCCGAGTGTATACAATAAGAGCAAAGGAAGGGAGAGGTATACCAAATGAAATTCCAGAAAAAGAAGGGGAACCAGCAAAAATAATCAAAGAACCAACACCTATGGGGGATCAAAGTCCAAGCTATGTTGCAGCTGAACCAACTAAAGAAATAAATATTGGAAGTAAAGAGGAGCCTTTATTCTTGCGAATTGGAACTAAGATGGATGAAGAAGAAGAAAAAAGGACTATTGATCTTTTACGAGAATATAAAGATATCTTCGCAGGAAGTGTAGATGAGACACCAGGAATTGATCCATCAGTGGCGTGTCATAGATTGAACATAGATAAAAATGTAAGACCATTCAAACAAAGAATAAGGAAGATATCACAAAATTATCATGTACAGATAGAAGAAGAATTACAAAAGATGTTGGATGTAGGGATCATAAGGGAAGCAAAATATCTAGAATGGATTGCGAATATGGTCATTGTTCCGAAAAAGAATAAAGGAATAAGAATTTGCATAGATTTCACTGATCTAAACAAGGCATGTCCCAAAGACAGTTTTCCATTACTAGATATACCACAAATAGTGGAATCAGCTGCAGGTCATGATAGAGTCACTTCACTTGATGGATACAAAGGGTATAATAAAATATCACTCGCAGAAGAAGATCAAGAACATACTGCCTTTTTTGCTCCAAGGGGTTTGTATTTTTATGTGAAGATGCCATTTGGTTTGCGGAATGCGGGTGCTACATATCAACGTATGGTTGAAAAAGTGTTCGCGAAATGGATACATAAAACTTTGGAGGTATATGTAGATGATATGTTGATAAAAAGCAAGGAAGCTAAAGATCATGTGCAAGATTTGAAGGAAATATTTGAGCAAATGAGAAATTTCAACATCAAATTAAATCCTGAGAAATATATAATTGGGGTTTCATCTGGAAAATTCTTGGGATACATAGTATCAAAGGAGGGAATACAAGTTGATCCAGAAAAATTCCAAGCAGTTCGTAACATGCCAACACCTGCAATGGTAAAAGAAGTACAAAAGCTAAATGGACTCTTGGCTTCACTTGGAAGATTTATTTCGCGAATGTCAGATAAGTGCAAGCATTTTTTCAACATACTTAAAAAGGGAGCAAAATTCAAGTGGACTGATGAATGTGAAAAAGCTTTTCAAGGAATCAAAGAATACCTCGCAAATACATCTATACTACGTAAATCGAGAAAAGATGAAGAATTATTGGTATACCTCGCAACAACTCCATATGCTCTAAGTGCAGTTCTGTTGCGAGCAGATGCAGGAGTAGAAAGGCCCATTTACTACATTAGTAAAACCTTTAATGCATCAGAGAAGAACTATTCTAAAATGGAGAAGTTAATCTTCGCCCTGGTTTATACATCATTCAAGTTACGAATATACTTTCAAGCACATGTGATAAAATTGGTAACCAAAGTCCCAATTGAATCAATCATGAAGAACACAAAAAGGTCAGGAAGAATAGAAAGGTGGAATGCACAAGTAAACCATTACAAGATAAAATACGAAGTATTGTCTTCGCAAAAATCACAAGTCGTCGCAGATTTTTTGGCAGAATTTCCTTTGGAAGAAGATGAAGCAGTAGAGGAAATGATGGATGTTGAAGAAGAATTTGGAAATCCAAATTGTTAACAGAACCGGATAGATGGGAAATTCTAGTGGACGGATCATCCAATAGTGAGGGAAATGGAATTGGAGTCGTGTTGATTTCACAAGAAGGAGAAAGAACAACATTCTCATTCCGACTAGAATTTGCATCCACGAATAATGAAACAGAGTACGAAGCTGTAGTGCATGCACTAAATATCGCAATAGAAAAGAAGCTTGAAATTATAAGGATAACAAGTGATTCGCAGTTAGTTATTGGTCAAATTAAAGGGGAATATACCACAAATGAATCTTCTTTGAAGAAATACAAGAAACTCATTGAGGAATTATCTGCGAAGATACCAAAATTAAAATGGAGACATATATCTAGAAAATATAACCTTCTCGCAGATGCTTTTGCATTTATTCCAAGCATGATGACAAATCCAAATACAAGAAATATCCAAATACAGACAATTCAACACCCATCAGTGGACAAAGAGAAAGAAATTGAGGAAGCTGTTGCGATGGAAGTAGAAAGAGAGTTATCAAACAACATCGCAGATTGGAGAAAAGAAATTCATGCATATCTCGCAACAGGAGAAATATGCAGGAACAGACTAGAAGCACATAAATTAAAGAGTCGTGAAACAAACTATGATTTGAGAGAAGGAATTTTATATAGAAAATCTTTCAATGGACCACCTCTCAGGTGCTTAACTCGCGAAGAAGGAGAAACGATATTGAAGATGTTACATGGAGGAGAAGTCAAATCATAGTGGGGGAAGATCTCTAGCATATAGAGCAAAGATACAAGGATATTACTGGCCTTATATGCATACAGACGCAAAATTGTTCGTACGAAGATGCAAGGAATGTCAACGACATGGTAAAAGAATTCATGCACCATGGTAAATGGGGTTTGGATATTGTTGGACCATTTATACCTGGATCTGGACAAAGGCGATACTTGATAGTTGCAACATATTATTTCACGAAGCTCGCAGAAGTAAAATCAAGACAAATATTCGTGATAAAGATGTTTTTACATTCATATTTGAGAACCTCATTTGCAGTGTACGGGGTTCCAAAGACAACTAGTATCTGATAATGGAAAACAATTTGAGGGGCGAAACATAGAGATGTTACTCGGTGCTTTTAGGATAAAATGTGGGAAGTCAACACCGTTATATCCACAAGCTAATGGACAGGCAGAAGCAACAAATAAAACAATCGCAGATACAATCAAAAAGAAATTAGAAGGACATCTCAAAGGGTGGTGTGAGCAAGTACCTAGCGCAGTTTGGTCATACAATACAACTAGAAGAGAAGCAACTGGAATGTCTCCTTATTGTCTAACATATGGAGTAGAGGCAGTATTACCCATAGAGGTTGTAATTCCGACAACAAAGAAAGAAGCTTGGGAAAGAAATTTAAGTGCGGGAGTAATATTAAGTGAATTGGATGATTTGGAAGAAAAAATAGAAAAGGTGTTGCACCATATGAAGATTTATCAGGAAAGATTAGCTCGAGAATACAACAAGAGAGTCATTGAACGTGAATATAAACCAGGTGATTTGGTCATGCGAGAAACACCTCGATATCAAAAAGAAAATGGAGGAAAATTAGCACCAAAATGGGATGGACCATATGTTATTAAAGAAGTTGTAGGAAGCGGAGCTTATCGGATGATGGATCCAGAAGGGAGAGACATGGGTTTGAGGCTTGGTAGACCTTGGAACAGACTATATTTGAAAATGTATTATCCATAAAACTCATGAAATTTTTTACGAATATTGTTTGCTCGCAGGAAGTTGGGAAAAGTTACGAGTTTCAAAATTTATATTGCGATTAAACTTTCATTAATTTGCGAATAAAAGACCGCAATCTGTGATCAGCCTCCAAAAAATAAAGAGAGCCGCAGAAAATTTTATACATGCGAACCTTTGTGGCGTACACCCTAGTTCGCGAAGCTATATTTCGTAAGAGGCAAAGTCCTAAAGTACGTCATTTAAGGGGGTACCTATAAACGTGGATAAGGGTAACCGGAACACCACCAAGGACCCTTAGTACATGGTAAAAATTTAGGGGTACAACCCAATAATGGGGTACCTATCCGGGTTAGACACCTTGGATTCTCACCTAATCTAACGACATTACGCAATATAAAATGCGGTGTAAGAGGATTTAGGTTGGGCGACTAAGGCATACTGTCTTTCCCAAGAAGTGCAGAAAACGATCAAGGCGCCGAGGTACACGGTTGAGTCAAGAGTTCCGGGTGAGGTTGAACCACATCTGCCATTTTTGACAAGTCTTGTCAAATGATGCACTTGGCCCAAAGATACCCCATAGGGTGCAACCTCGTAACTATAAGCCCTATAGGAAAAAAGGATAAGAGGTTGCGATCAAAAGCTGGTTGTTAGCAAAACCGGATGGGAAGAGCTAACCTTGTATGGTCGATGTACGCTTCCTTGAAGGGGCAACCAGGGGGAAGATAAAGGGAAGCACCCTCCATTAGGGAGCTGATACGTGCTATAAGACGCAAATGTCACGAGGCTTCTTATTTGCGAAAACATAAAGGCTAGTCATATTTGTGCAACAAATGAAATTCTGCGAGCATTCTAAAAAAAAAAAAAAAAAAAAAAGGAAAACATACAAAAAGAACTCGCAGAATGAAACAAAGAAGTTAAGATGAGATCAATGGGTTATTACATGAAAGTGTAAAAACGTCCTGCGATTTCATCGCAAGACGATAATGTCACGAGGTTGTATGTTCGCAAGAATGTTCAGACTTGTCATATTATCGCAAATACAAAAAGATACTACAAAAGAGGTGGCAAAATAAGACCTTTACTTAAGAAGGCATGATAAGACCACAAAATTAATGAAATTCATTGCATCAACATCATTGAAGAAATTATACAAGAATATACATTATGAAGATCTCAAAAGAAGACAACTTCACAATATCATTGAAGAAATTTTACAAGAATATACATCAAGAAGTTTTGAAGAGAAGACAAATCATCAATATCATTGAAGAATTTTTACAAGAAATCCTATCAAAGAAGACAACATCATTGAAGAATTTTAACGAAGACTTAACAAAAGATGCGATTTTGATAGCAATCAAATACAGATAAGTTCATATTCGTAAAAGTTTACGAGAATTATATACTTCTTATACTTCTCCATATATTGAATATTTCTTCAAAAGTTGAATATTTCTTATAATTCTTCAAGAATATCTCATATTTATTATACTTCTTCAACGGATATTTCATTTGGTGAAGGTTAAATAATCATTATACTTCGTCATATGTTACGTAATTATTCACAGATTGAATACTTCTTATATTTCTTCATTTGGTGAATTGAGTACTTCTAATACTTCTTATATCTCTTCATTTGGTGGATCGAGTACTTTTAATACTTCTTATATCTCTTCATTTGACGGATTTAGTACTTCTAATACTTCTTCAAAGGTATTGTATATGTAGTATACTTATTAAGGGTATTTCATATATTTTATTTCTTATACTTAAAAGGGAGGATTTCTTATTTACAATCGTAACAAGTTGAAACTTCGTAAGATAAATTGAGGCAGATATTCTAATACTTCAAACAATGTTTAATCATTTAAAGAAAAATAATAGGGGTAAAAGGAGATACTAAGCTTTATCTGTGAGTTATATATTATTTCTCTTCATATGATCAAATGGGGCAAATTTAATTAAAGAAAGGTTAAATTATCTTCGCAAAATATCAGATATA
This sequence comes from Papaver bracteatum, assembly GCA_023529315.1. NCBI lineage: Eukaryota > Viridiplantae > Streptophyta > Magnoliopsida > Ranunculales > Papaveraceae > Papaver > Papaver bracteatum. The sequence continues at coordinate 1,832,138 of JAJJWX010005036.1, read as the reverse complement.
CTTCTTAAGAAAGGATAAATCATCTTCGCAAAATATCAGATGTACTTCTTAAAAAATAGAATTGTTCGTAAAAAGAAAACCAACAGTAACTAAAGGAATTCAAAAGAAAGGAGGACAGGAGAGTCAATGATAAATTGAAAAAAGAATGTTATCATGCTTCATCAACACTCTGTGCTGGATTTTTAAGATAAGTAGGGTCATTAGCAGCCTTCGACTTTTGCGAGATATCATCCTTTGAAGAATATGCAACAGGAACATCTCCTTGAGGAATAGATTCTTTCTCATCATCAAGATCTTCATCATCACTCTCATAATCGAAATCACTATCAGGCTCACGAGCAACTTCATCATCAGATATTTTCAAAGGAGTAATTTTCACAGGAGGCAAGGCTCTTGATAAGAGAATATTATTCGTAAAGACTTGGGCTTTCAGATGACTCTCACGAAGTATAGATTTTTGATGGTTGGTATCTTCGATATCTTTGGAATAAGCAAGATAGTTGAATCTCCGAGTAGCACGGTCACGAGAGTTGATTAAGCGGGTGGAAAGCAAAGCATTTTTCTTACGAAGCTCGGAATAGGAGGCTTCTAATCCAGCTTTCGCATTACGAAGGTTGTTCTCATATTCTGCAAATAAAACAAAATTCAAAGGATAAAATTTGCGAGTATAACAAAATCTAAAAGATATACCAGAGGCAGTCAAATTTTAATGACTACCTTCTCTTTGCGAAGTAAGAGATTGAGCTAAAGATAGACAACAGTTCTTCATCTGATTCATCGCATTATCAAAATCATCACCAACTAATCCTTTAAGTCGAGATCGAAGCTTTTGATCTTTAGAAAGAAGAAAATTTTTATCCTTCGCAAGTTTGGCATTAAGACTTTTTAATGACGAATATTCTTCTTCAAGTTGATTCTTCTTAGTACTCAAGACTATATTCTTATTAATAAGGGAATTCTTCTCAATAACAAAAGAATTTCTTTCAGCATCTGAAGACTTCTTTAATTCCTCAAGTTCACCTTTCAACAGAGAAAGAAGATTTTCTTGATCGCAACATTTATTCTGAAGAATTTTTAATTCTTGCGAAGAAACAATCATTGTATTCAAAAACGAACATTTCTCTTCTGATAAGGTTTTGTTCTCTTCTAATAAGGTTTCTATTCTCAAATTAGCTTTAGTTAAGGAAGAAAAAAGTTGAGATATATCATCATTCAAGAATTTTCGATCATATATTAGTTGAGTATTCTCTTGAAAAAGAGCATCAGAGTTGTCAAGAGCACACGAGTAAAGATTAGATAAATGGAGAATTGGTTTGAGAGGCTTTCATGCTTGGTTCGATATTCTGTTGCATCTGATTCATGGTGAAGTACCAATCTTCTACATTTCTGGATGGATTCTATAAAGGGGAATGGGTTTTAATGGATGTTTCAAGCATATGAAGAATATAAGTAAATAAAAGGGAAAATATGAAGACAGTAATCATACCTTTCAATTCATCATTTCTTTTGCGAAGAATCGCACAGTCGAGAGAATTATTTTGAAGATGATAATTTTCTTTACGGAGATCCTCGCATTCTGCTTGAGAAGATTTCAGATATTGGCGAAGCGATTCAATTTCTTTTTCTAAGGATTGACGTGAAGAAGAAATGTCTGGATTGACGAAATTATTTAGAACTTCGCAAAACTCATATTGCGAACGAACATTAGTAGACTTCGCAGTATTGGTCAAAACCTCAGATAACATTCGGAAAGTTGAATAAATTCCATCTCGAATTTCCTGAGGAAGAGGAGAAGAATTTGAAGGAATAAGAGCAAGCTGCAAATTGTCTGGAGAAATAGCACTCAAAGGATTTGGGGACAAGATAGGTTTTTCAAGAGAAGAAGTTGAAGAAATATTTTGCGAGGGTTATTTTTCAAGAGAAGAGGTTGAAGAAATATTTTGTGAGGGTTGATCTTGAAGAAGTGTTGATAAATTGACACTGATGGGAGATTGAAAGGTAGGTAATGGAGTAGAGGCAGGAGTTTGTGAAGAAGCATTTTCACGAGGAGGAGAGGAAAATTCCTTATCAACTTCAAGAAGGAAATCATCAATCGGAATTAATGGTGTGGGTTTAGTTATTCGAGATCTCTTACCAGGGTTTGGTTTTTGCCAACCTGCGAATCAAAATGTAGATTAAAAACTGAGGCAACAATATATTGTTCAGAAAAGAAGGCAAAGTATTTTAACTACCTTTTCATTCTCAGATTTTCTTCTTCGTGGATTAGGGCTTGAATTTTTTGGTTGAGATTTCATCTGAGGAATTATTTTGCTGAAATAAACCAAAATCAGATAACAAATTATACAGAAATTAAAGAGGAGAACAAATGAAATGTGCGGAGATAGAAGGAAATTACCTTGGAGAACTCATGAAGATATAATAGAAGAAAAAATTGCAGAGAAAATAGTAATAGAGAGTATGAGTAGAAGATAAAATTGCAGAAGTAAGAAGAAGAAAAGGAAGAGAATATAAAGGAGTTATATAAGGGAATAACTAGAAAAGAACGGTTACAAAAAACGTGTCCAAATTCTAAAAGACTAAGTAACAGTTATGTTCTCACGATCATTTCTTCTTCGTAGAATTGACATGAGAAGAGGCAAGATATAGGTACTGAATATCGCAAGATAATAGTTCACGAGTATCGTAATAAATAAAGGAGAAAAGAGTTATAAAATGATACGATGATAGAAGCAGCGCGGAGAAATATGAAGTTTTGCGAGGATGGAATAATTTTGCGAGTATGAGTTGCGATACTTCGCAATTCATATACAGCTGTATAAGTTTTACTATAAATAGGAGTTCAAATGTAAAATTCGGGGGGTTCTTTTAGTGAGTGTAAGGAATTATCTTAGGAAAGAGAATAGAAAAAGTTGTAACTATTCTAGTTCCATTTTGATAATTCCATGTAATCAACTAAGAGAATTAATAAGAAAGTTATCATTCATCATCAAGAAATTCTTGAGTTTTTACTAATTCTATTGAGGGTGTAGTTGTAGGTTATTCTGCAACTACAGATACCCGCATCTAGAAACTTCAAAATCTCACTTTTAACAACATCTCTCATATTGGGGTTAAGTCTCCTTTGCATTTCCCTAGATGGTTTAGTGTTTTCTTCCATATTTATGTGATGCATGCAAATTGTGGGACTTATACCTTTAAGGTCTGAGATGGTCCAACCTAAGGCCTCTTTATGTTCCTTAAGAACGTCTAAAAGTTTGATTTCCTGTTTTTTGTCTAAACATGATGCAATAATCACAAGCAAAGTATCAGAAGGTCCTAAGAAGGAGTACTTCAGAGTATCAGGCAATGGTTTCAAATCAAGCTTAGGTGGTTCATCAAGAGATGAGGCATATTTGGAATCAGAGAGTGGAAGTGGTTCCACTGCAGTCTGCTATTTAGAAATATCCATAGGTGGCACAGATTCAAGCAAAGAGTGAATTTCCCCAATGTACTCAGAATCAAAAAGATCTAAGTCAAAATTATCTAAACATGCTTGCAAAAGATCCGCAGATAGGATGTCAGGCAATGAGTCTTGAATCAGACTCTCAATCATGTTAATCTCGTGTACTTCATTATCATCACAATCTATGGGTTGTTGATTTACATGAAATACATTCAGTTCCACAGTTATGTTACCAAAAGATAATTTCAACACTCCATTACGACAGTTTATGATATCATTGGACGTAGCCAAGAAAGGACGTCCCAAAATAACAGGAATGTGACAATATGGGTTTTGCACAGGTTGAGTATCCAACACAATGAAGTCCACGGGGAAATAAAATTTTTCAACCTTGATCAACACATCCTCCACAATACCCCGAGGGATTTTTACAGATCTGTCCGCTAATTGTAGTATAACAGGAGTGGGTTTAAGCTCCCCAAGACCTAACTGCAGATACACTGAGTATGGGCAAAAGGTTCACACTTGCACCTAAGTCTAACAAAGCCCTATCAATTATATGGTTGCCTAAAGTGCATGTGATAGTTGGACTACCTGGGTCTTTATACTTAGGTGGTGTTTTGTTTTGAATGATTGAACTTACATGCTTAGTGAGAAAGGCACGCTTATGCACGTGAAGCTTTCGCTTTTGTGTGCATAGGTCTTTCAAGAATTTAGCATAAGCAGGTATCTGCTTAATTTCTTCGAGAAAAGGAATGTTTATATTGACTCGTTTAAACATCTCCAACATCTCATTATATTGGGTATATTTCTTTTGTTGCTCCAATCTTTGAGGAAATTGAGCAACAGGTACATGAGATGGTGCAGGTACATTAGCATCATGGGAATTCATAGAGTCATTACCATGCTCAGATTCCTTTTCTACAACGGGTGTTTTCTGTGGAGTTGTATGCACTGGTGAGTCTGATCTAGACTCACTCGACTGTTGTCCACCTACATTGTTTTCAACAACTTTACCACTACGAAGAGTGGTGACAGCATTTACTTGATTATGGGAGGCCTCATTGCAAGTTGAAGTACCTGTCTGAAATACATTTTTTGAATTTTATTGGGGATGACTAGGGAGTTTGCCTTTGTCTCTTTCATTCAATGCATCACAAATTTGACCCATTTTAAATTCTAGACTTGTAAAATGTTGGTTTGTGGTCTTTTGAAGTTGTAAAAGATTTTGGGTCAACAGACCGACACTGTCTTCAAAGCTAGGTTTTTTCTCTACAGGGTACTGAGAATGTGGTTGCACTTGGGGGTTTCTAGGATATGAGTATACTTGGTTATTATTTGTTGGTCCCCCTTGTATAGGCCCTTTCGACCATGAAAAGTTAGGGTGATTTCTCCACCCTGGGTTGTAGGTCTGAGAATAAGGGTTGTTATCTTGCCTATGGTACAAAATATTGGCTTGCTCGGTTTTAGATTCTTGAAATGTATGGAGGTCTGGACAGCTATCCACTAGGTGGTCTAAACTATGGCACGCGGCACAAGTGGCCATTTCAATTTGGTTATGGAGAGTAGGGGAATTATTTTTTACATTCTTCTACATCTCAATCACTTCTATTCTCCTAGCCAAAGATGCCATCTTTGCATTTTCCTCAAAATCAGACTCAACTCTATGAACATTAGCTACATGGGTAGTCTTTTTAGGTTAACGAATGGACTCCCACTGCTGAGTCTTTTCATCGACTTCAATTAAGAAAGTCCAAGCCTCATCAGCACTTTTCTCAATAAATTCACCATTGCACATAGACTCAACTGTGGTCTGGGTTTTTAAATCTAAACCTTCATAAAAAATTTGCACAAGTCTCCATTTTTCAATACCATGATGGGGACATTGGAGTAATAAATCATTGAATCTCTCCAAATATTTTGCTAGAGTCTCATCATCTAATTGCACAAAACCATTTAGACTTTGACGAATAGTTGTAGTTTTATAATTTGGGAAGAATTTTTTGAAAAATTCTTTAGTCATTTCATCCCATGTATTAATTGACCGTGGCTGCAAAGCATACAACCAAGACTTGGCCTTTTCTTTTAAAGAAAAAGGAAAAAATCTCAGTTTGAGGGAATCTTCCGGCATTTGGTTGATACGCAGAGTTCCACAAATTTCCTCAAATTCTCTTATATGGTGGTAGGGATTTTCAGCCTCAACCCCTCTAAACACAGGCAACATATTCATGGTAATTGCCTTTAGTTCAAGCTGACCATCAGCAGCTGGTAAGACAATGCACGAGGGCTGGCTTGCCATCGTTGGGTACATGTAGTCCTTGAGACTACGGACTGGGTTTGGATTCTCACCCATTGTCTCAGATTGGTCGCTATTGTCTGCCTCAGAACTAGGTATTTAAACTATGTCTTCTTGGCTAATTCTTACTAGTCTATTGGTTTGGTCACGGAAAATAACAATCATAACCTAGCATGCATACCAATCAACATGAAATAAAAATCCGGACAACCGAGACAATCACAATTCACTGCTTCACTAGAATGAAAAGATAATTCATGCAAGGTTTAAAAATGATACCGCCGGTACAATACCGGGTGTAGGCACAACCGCAATTTGTTTTGTTCCTCTTCCTCCTTTGCCTTAGTTCCTGTAACAGTATTACATGTACCTAATGAGTTCAACAGAGGTTGTTAGGGCTTCGAAGTTTGCAAAGCAAAATCAGAGAGTATCAATATTGACTATGAACAATGATTTTTGAACAGTGACAGGAGACTTAAAATCCAACTTATGCTAATGGTACAAGTAACTTAATATGCTAATTACAAGACTATGATGCATGCAACTTATCTGAACAAAATTAGTAACTAAAGATAACACTAAAGAGATGTGATGACAACTATATACAAAGATGATGAGGATAACAAACTTAAACTAATCGACAGACAAGCTATAACTTATAACTAAAATAAATATGTATAGAACTTGAAATCAGTGAAATAAAGATAGAAAATTCAACTACACTTCTACCGAGTCCCCGGCAACGGCGCCAAAAAATTGGTAGGCTTAGAAAGATACCTACGACTATGTCTAACTGCAAGTGCACATCGTCTATTGCAGACAAGGCAAATACATGTCGATCCCACAGAGACAAGGAGAGTGTAGAGTCGGTTCAATAGCTTCACTAAAACTGATTCAGAGAGTAACCAAAACGATTTGATTGTGTTGTGTCGATACGACAAGATGTTGGCAGAGATTTTAAAGAGAAAGGAAAGATGCAAATAACTCAAGATGTAAACACTGACAATATGGATACTAGAGCTTTCAAATCCACCACTAACCTACAATATACACTTAACTTATGATGTTATTCTTGTCCTTATAGCAGATTCAAGTTTACCTTGTATCAAGGTGTTTCTCCAATGGATAATGTAATCACAACTAAAATATTTCTCCAAAGCATTAACTGTCTAGTTAAAGCACAACTAATCTAAGGATCAATAATATTTTTAAGCATGAGTTGCAGCATAATCAACATAGTGATATTCTAACTACAATGGATACATGGCATACATTGTGAGAGCAAAATGTTGACAAACTTGGATTAAATTATATCTTAAACAATTTTAAACATTCAAGAACAACACATAAAGTATGAATAACATATCAGTAGGCTAGAGCTTCATCTAAACTCTAGTAAAATGATTTAAAACATACTAAACAGAATGAAAACTTAATTGAAATTAAGAACTATTATGAACAAGCTAGCCTTGGATGATCTCTTCAACATAACAACATCCCCTATTTATACACAAAACTCCTTCACTCTTTGGATTAGAAAATTAGAGAGAGAGAGATGCCAAAACAAAGCCTCAATTTTCTCCTTAATTGATGCTTGCTTTTTCTTTTCTTTTATTTATTTGAATATAACCAAAATTTTCCTAATTGATGGTTGAAAGTATGAGTGATTGATGGAGAGATTGAGGGGGAGGTGGCTCTTTTGGGGACAAGGAAAACGGATTTGTTTGGTCTTTTGTGCGATTTGGGAGAAGAAGATAGGCTGCTAGGGTGTGAGGCGGGAGCGGCGAAATTTGATGCATTGATTGGAGATTCCGTTGGAATTTTATCTACTAGATTAAATCCGATGGCTCAAGATGGAAACAGGCTTAGGTCTTGGATCATGGGTAGTTCAGACCCATGTATTTGTAAACAGGTTGCAACTGATGCGCAAATGGGTTGCAACTCTTCTATAGTCGCCAGCTTCCAACTTTCTGCTCTTTTGGATTCTCAATTCATCCAAGCTTCATTTACTACCTAAAAACAAAAAATTAATCAGTACAAATATTTATTCTTGAAAACAGTAAAAATACAGAATTTGGGATAATATATGATTTTAAAGCGCAAAAGATGAGTTAAATGCCAATAAAAAGGTGTATTAATATGCAATATTTGGCACTCATCAGCTATAAAGCAAGTTCCAAAGTATGCAAAGGTGTTGAAGGATTTGTGTTCCAATAAGCAAAGGCTCAAAGGTAATGAAGTTCTAAGTGTGGGGGAGAATGCTTCGGCAATCTTACAACACAAACTCCCACTGAAATGCAAGGACCCGGGTAGCTTTGACATTCCCGTCACAATTGGTAATACTATATTTAATAAAGCTATGTTGGATTTAGGTGCATCCGTAAATGTTATGCCTGCATCTATGTATAACTCACTTGATCTTTGTCCTCTTAAAAAGGATGGAATTGTGTTGCAATTATCCGATCGCTCTAATGTCTACCCAATGGGTATTGTTGAGGATGTTCTTGTGCAGGTTAATCAACTTGTATTTCTAGCTGACTTTTGTATCTTAGAGATGGATGAAGGCTCACCGGACTCGTATTTTCCATTGCTACTTGGGCGTCCCTTCATGAAAATGGCTAAAACCATTATTGATGTTGATAAGGGAACGCTGACTATGGAGTTTGATGGAAAAATAATACGTTTCAACATTTTTGAGACGATGAGATATCCTAGTGATGTCCACTCTTTTTTCTCCGTTGATGTGATGGACACATTGGCGCAACAAATGTTTGAGTTGAATGGCGCTGATACTTTGGAAACAGTGCACAATACACATATTGATAACGGTTTGGAGTACGATGATGAGATTAAGGAAACCATTGGTTTTCTTGACTCATTACCGGAAAAATCTTCACTTAAGAATATTTCATATGTCTCTTTACCTTGCAATGATGAAAATCTTGTACCTTCAATTGTTAAATATCCAAAGCTAGAATTGAAACCTCTTCCAAGTCACTTAAAGTACTTGTACTTAGGTGACAATGAAGAGTTACCTGTGATTGTTTCTAACGAGCTTAGTGAATTACAGGAGAAAAAACTTCTAAGGGTGCTAAGGAAGAACAAGACGGCTATAGGATGGATAATTGCCGATATCAAGGGTATAAGCCCTGCCGTTTGTATGCATAAGATCCGTTTGGAGGACGATGCAAAGCCTACAAGGGAAGCGCAACGTCGTTTGAACCCTCCCATGATGGAAGTTGTGAAAAAGGAGATACTCAAGATTTTGGAAGTGGGTGTTATCTACCCCATATCCGACAGGAAGTGGGTGATCCGGAAAAAATTTTACCATAGAAATCAGGTGTGACGGTGGTGGAAAATGATAAGAACGAACTTCTCCCAACTCGTGTGCAAACCAGTTGGAGGGTTTGTATAGATTATAGAAAATTGAATGCCACTACTAGAAAAGATCACTTTCCATTACCTTTTATTAATCAAATGCTTGAACGTTTAGCTGGACACTCTTATTATTGCTTTCTTGATGGCTATTCCGGTTATAATCAGATTGTGATAGCGCCAGAGGATCAAGAGAAAACCACTTTCACTTGTCCTTTTGGTACTTTTGCTTATAGAAGGATGCCTTTTGTCCTATGCAATGCTCCAGCTACCTTTCAAAGGTGTATGGTAAGTATCTTTTACGAGTATGTTGAAAACATCATTGAAGTGTTTATGGATGACTTTAGTGTCTTTGGTGATTCATTTGACCTTTGTTTGAACAACTTGTCATTAATCCTTGAACGATGTGTTGAAACAAACCTTGTGCTAAATTGGGAGAAGTGCCATTTCATGGTAACTCATGGCATAGTTTTAGGCCACATAATATCTTCTAAAGGTTTGGAAGTTGATAAATCTAAGATAGACCTTATTCGTGCTCTAAACCCTCCCACTACGGTGAGGGAAATACACTATTTTCTTGGTCATGCAGGTTTTTATCGTAGATTCATCAAGGATTTTTCCAAGATAGCATCACCACTTTGCAACTTATTGCAAAAAGATGTGGTTTTTAACTTTGATGAAAAGTGTATTGTGGCATTCAATCGTTTGAAAAAACTTTTGATTTCATCCCCTATCATTAAACCACCGGATTGGAGCAAGCATTTTGAGCTCATGTGTGATGCAAGTGACTATGCGGTTGGTGCGGTGCTTGGGTAGCGTGTGGGGAAGATACCTCATGCCATTTATTATGCTTATAGGACACTCAATGAAGCCCAACAAAATTACACAACCACTGAAAAAGAGTTATTAGCTATTGTTTTTGCTTTGGAAAAGTTCTGCTCTTATCTAATTGGTACAAAAGTTGTTGTTTTTTCTGATCATGCAGCACTTAGGTACTGCTTACAAAGAAAGAGGCGAAACCAAGGCTCATACGATGGATTTTACTCTTGCAAGAGTTTGATATTGAGATCAAAGACAAGAAAAGAATTGAGAAAACCGTTGAGGATCACTTGAGCCATCTTGCTATGGACAAGGAAGATATCCCATTGCGTGAAAGTTTCCCGGATGAGCAACTATTCTCAATTGCCTTTGGAGAACCATGGTACGCTGATATTGTTAATTACTTAGTGTCTAAACAAATCCCAAAGAACTTGTCTCGTGCTGAGAGAGACAAACTTAAGAAGCTAGGAAACTAATACATATGGGATGATCCATACTTATGGAAACATTTTAGTGACCAAGTAATACGAAGGTGTGTTCCCGAATCTGAATTTAATTCTATCTTGTCATTTTGTCACTCATATGCTTGTGGAGGACACTTTGGGAGCAAGAGAACCGCTCTCAAGGTACTAGAATGTGGTTTCTATTGGCCGACTTTGTTTTAGGATGCACATGCATTTTGTACCACATGTTATAGGTTCCAAAGAACAGGAAATCTAGGTGCCTGAAATCAAATGCCACAAACTATTATTCAATTTGTTGAGGTCTTTGATGTATGGGGAATTGATTTTATGGGCCCTTTTGTCAATTCTAGTGGGAATTATTATATCTTGCTTGCTGTTGATTATGTTTCAAAATGGGTGGAAGCTAAGGACACCCCAACTAATGATTCTAAAGTTGTTTTAGATTTTGTCCAAGCAAATATATTTGCAAGGTTTGGAATTCCAAAGGCTATAATTAGCGATGGAGGTTCACACTTCAAAAACAGGTTCTTGCAAGGCTTGTTAAAGAAGTACAATGTGTCGCATAGGATTGCAACACCATACCATCCACAAACAAATGGACAAGCCGAGGTTTCCAACCGAGAGGTGAAATCCATTCTCGAGAAGACGGTGAATCCAACAAGGAAAGATTAGAGTTTGAGACTCAATGACGCTTTGTGGGCATATAGAACCGCATACAAGACACCTATTGGGATGTCTCCCTTTAGGATTATATATGGTAAACCTTGTCACTTACCCATTGAAATTGAGCATAAGGCGTTTTGGGCTATTAAGCAATGCAATATGGAGTTGGATGGTGCTGGAAAGAAAAGGAAGTTGCAACTCCAAGAGTTAGAAGAGATTCGCAATGATGTATTTGAAAGCTCACAGATTTATAAGGAAAATACAAAGGCATTTCATGATAGTATGATTACAAAGAAACAATTTTGCATTGGGCATAAAGTGCTTTTTTTTAATTCTCGTTTGCAGTTATTTCCGGGTAAATTGAGGTCACGTTGGATTGGACCTTTTATTGTGACTAATGTGTTTTCTCATGGTGCAGTTGAAATTCGTAGTTTGGCTACAGGAAATGAACTTAAAGTGAATGGGCACCGGTTGAAACCATATTATGAGAACTTCTCTTCGGATGTCGTGGAATGAGTTAACCTTGTGGAAGTGCTCCCTCTGGAGGAGTCTTAGCAAACAAGGAGAACGTCGGGCTGACGAATTTAAACCAAGCGCTAAGTGGGAGGCAACCCACCGTTTTTGTATCTTTACCTTTATCTTTTAATTTTTAAGCATTTGTTTTTATCTTTATTTTCTTTGTTTTAGCATATCATTTGCGGAATTTCCCACCTTGGACTTCCTTTGGACGATTCAATTTTAAATTGAGGACAATGTAAAGTTTAAGTGTGGGGAAGCATTTATATGTTTGTATAGTTTGTTTTATGTTTTATGCTTTTAGTAAAAAAAAATCAGAAAAATAGAAAAACAAAAATAAAATAAAATAATAATTGTGCTTTATGAACTCCGAAATCTAGAAACTTGTGCCTTTTGGATGACACTATAAGTTGATGGAACCATTTTGATTGCAGGAGTTGAGGAACCAATTAACTAAAAGAACGGACATAGCTCATAAATTATAAATACCATGATAGTTGTTACCATATCTCGGAATATCACCATATCACATTCTATTTTTACTTTTCCATATTTATCTATTGTTTTCTAAGTACTTTGGTGGGTCACTAAACATCGACTTGTTATTACTGCTAGGATAAAATAGAGTGATTGAGTTGCTAAAAAAAAAGAAAAAAAAAAAGAGACCGACTAATTAGACCAAACGGAATAAAAATAACACTTGGATAGCAGTATGTGTGAAACGTTGTCCCTGTCTCCGTCGCCTAAACAAGCGTGGAATGCAGGATCCAAGGTAACTATCACATGCTTGCTGACAAGAAGCATGCGCTTGGATCCAAAAGATCTAATCATTCTGTCTAACAAAAAAGTGAAAAAGAAAAAGAAAAAGAAAATATTATATTTGTTGAATAAAGTCACTCCTGGTTCCCTTGTATATGCCGGTTGAGTTGATGTAGAAATAAGATTTTTTACCACTGGTTCCCTTGTATATTCCAGTGTGTTGACACTAGAATTCAGACCAGTAGCTCAATCCAATAGGATGCATAGGTTCATCTTGGCAGTGACCTTCAGACAGATTTGGGAAACACCGATCACTTGTCAACATTCGCCAACATCTACATCTATATCCATCTTCTTAATATTTTCATTGTGATTGTGGTTTGTTAGTTTCTGAGTATTATGGCTTGTTCGGCTATCTAATTAGAGCTTTATTTACTTAAATATGAACTGAATTTGCGCAAGGTACCTCCTCCTGTAGTCATTTTGGATTCGTTCATTAATTTGTCACAAATAGACGGAGTTGGAAATATAGGTTTTGTAGGCAGACCTCTTGTAAACCTTCACGAGACTAAAACTCGTCCACTAGGGACACCTAGGGATTCAAATGCTTGTTATTTATGCTAAAAGTGACCGTAGCCTCGACAAGACGGAGTTGTATGTATGCTTTAGAATTATTTTGTTTGATTTGCTCGAGGACTAGCAAAGTCTAAGTGTGGGGGAATTTGATAGGTGTCTAAAACACCTTTATATTTATCTATTGTTTATGCTTTCTCTGCTAGTTTTCTTGTAAATTATGTATCTTATGCTTGTTTTTGAGTATTTAGGTACTTTGGATTCATTTGGAACAAAAGAAGGAGAAACAACGCGAAAGCCTCATATCTTGTGCAATGGCTATTGGAGACAAACTATTTCTCATTATTTGCTTTTATTTCTTCATCTATGTTTGAAAAGTATGTCGGCTTTAGTGATGTAAATTTATGTCTGAAAAGCACGACAACTTTAGTGATAACTCTCACTGAAGAGAAGAAGTGAATATGAGGAGTAAAAGACAGTTGTTGTTGTTGGTGGAAGGCGATAGAAGGTGTTCATTTGGAGCGAAAAGGAGCAAAGAGAACAAGTTACATGCGGAGTATGAGCTGTCAGTTCCCTGCAACTGACAAGCCAAATATTCACTTTGGTAGCCCTTATCCTAGTCAATGGATGCCACCGTCCAGTCCGTACAGACAGACCTGATTAGGTCTAGTGTTTCTCAGACAACTTACATTAATTTTTCCTCCTCCTTCATTACATTTCGCCTAAAATTCAAAGAGATAGCGGCGATGCTGTCTTAGGAGTTAGAGAAGGAGAGAAATTCACAGGGAAATTGAGATCGAGAAAGACAAACTGCAGATGGGTTTTGTTATTTTTAAGATTCAACAACTTTGAATGGTGGAATTGGTGGAGAAATAGATTTTAGGGTTGAATGTATGTTGTTGGTGGTCTGGTAAAAGAGAAGATGAATTTGTTGCTGTAATTGGAGTTAGGGTTGATAAGGGTGAACGATTGAAGCTTCTGATGGTGAAGTAGGAATTGGGTTTGATCGATTATTTGTGATGATGGAATGGATCTGGGGTTTTGAAACTAGGGTTTCATATTGCTAGTTTCAGTGGAGTTGCAGGTGATGAATTACTGTGGAAATTGCTTGAGCCTGGTGGCGCAATTGAACCAGAAATACATGGAAGAAGCAGAAATTGCAGCTGCAGTTGGAACTGTGGTGTTGCAGTGTGTTTGAGTTACAGAGAGATGGGGTTGTTGGTGGTATTGAAACCAAGTCTGTGTTATATAGTTGAGACAAGAAGAGATTGTTGTTTTGGTTATGGAGTTTTAAGGAAATAAGCTGCATGTATGATTTTCATTGAGTTTATGTGAGATGGGTTGGTAAGAATCAAAAGCTGCTGCTACTAATGAATCTGAGATGGAAATGGGTTTGAGGTTGAAGTTGCAGGAATTGATTCAAGAGTTTATGTGGTTAAGCTGTGCAGATGGAGCTACAGTTGCAACCACTAAATGGAGTTTGTGTGTTGATCCAAGAGGTATGATGTTGATTCAGCTGGTTGAGCCAAGGTGCAGTGTAGCAGTTGAGGTGCTGGTTCTGGTGGTTTGTGGAGAATGAAGTGTGGGATTGATCACACAAAAATGAAGTGGTAGTGATGATGTTCACTGCAGTTAAATGGGTTGTGCTGTGAATATGGGTTTCCATTGGTGTATGGCCTGGTGAGTTTCTGCTGCTCGAGTCGTATACATGGAGGAGTTTAAATAGAAATGTGATCAGTCACTGATGGAAGGGAGGAATATCAGGAAGATCTTGGCTTTGATGGTGCAGTTGGTGTACTGTGGAAATATTAAAGATGATGGGTATTGGCAGCTAGGAGTTGCAGTTGATGCTGCTAGTTATGAAGCTACATAAGTAGGATGTTGTTGTTATGGTTCATGGATTGAAGTTGCAGCTGCAAATGGAGTTACAGAAAGTTGAGGATGATGGTAGTTGTTGCAGGTGCAATGAACTGGTGCAGTGGTTGTGATTCTGAATGGTGTTGTTGCAAGGACCTATGGATTAAAGTGTGGGTAGTTTGTGTTGGTGAATTCTGCTGGAATTGAACAGCAGTCCAAGGAGCTGCTTTGCAGGGCTGGAAGTTTACAAGGAATGAAGGTGTTGCTTCAAATGAAGGCTGGAGCTGTTGCAGTATGACAGTGGAACTGAAATATGGTAGAGACTGGTTGGTGTTTAAGCTGCAGATAAATACATTACAGTGAGAGTGAGCATGTGGAGGATATTGCACCATGGAGCAGCACAAGTTCAGGCCATTGCAGTTCAGGGAAGACACAACCATCATGGCTGAGCATAATGATTGCAGAAGCACTGGCCAAAGCAACTCAGCCCACTCAGATCTGACTCGTTCTGAATCACTCATCCTGACTCTTCTTTGACTCAATTGACTAAACTGAGTTGACTACTTTGACCGGTCACCTGAGCTCCGGTCCGGTGTCGAATTCCGGCCTAATTCCGGCAGTAAACTCAGTTTTCCGACGATTACTTTTGGCAGAGATTTTTACTGGGTTATTTTCACACATGGGCTTGGTGGACTTTTTGGTGATGGACTTTGAAGACTAGACCTAGTTTTGGAAGGAAGAAAAGCTACAAAAAGGGAAACTTCTACAATTTTGGGTATCACGTATTATTCTTGGGAGCAGAGGAGATAGCCGCTGAAACTTACGCTACTAGGGTTTGCTTTTGTTCACCTTCCTTAATTCATTATTATTAATTATGATGAACTCCATAGCTATGAGTAGCTAATTTATTATTTATTGGTTAAGGATGTAGTCCTATTTCTAAAACTTGTGCTTGATTAATGCATTAGTTCTCTCTCTAGATTATCGTTCATATCTCTACTGTTTTTAATATCACAAGAATGATGTATTGTGATAGGGTTTTGATGTTTGTTTAGATAAGTGGACAATTAATTGAACTTGCATCTTGTACATATATATTTTAGGATTTTTTATCAAGCGATAACCCTGAATACAAGTAGTATGATAAGAGTTTGACCATTGTCCGAATTGTTATGCGCAATGTATGACAATTGCATTGATTAGCCTATTTCCAAAACTTAATCTTCCTGGGAATTGAACTTGATTAGCGCAAGGCGTTAGGTTATTATTTAGGTAGAATTCACATACGCATCTCTAATGTGTGTGTTGATTAACTTGGGAAATTATTAGATTATCTTGCTCTCTTGATATTCTAGGCTTTTGATAATAAAAGAGATTAAATCGTAATTCTAATCATATATGCAAGCACATGTTTAAGATTGAAGATGAATTCCTTGACCAATATCTTTCTCTCATTGATTACTTCCAATTATTTACTTTGCTTTTATTTTACTTTTATTTTACAAAAATTATAAATCCCCCTTTTTGGTTACTAAGAAACTAGAATTTGATAACAACAATCGCCTCTATGTGGATACGAACTCTTCCTTACTTTATACTTCATTTATAGTTTGTTGAGTAAGAAAGTGAATTATTTTTGACACATACGATTGCGATCACATACTGAGTTGTACTCCTGGTTATTCCATTAGCTTTATCATAGGATGATCGTGTAGTGAGATCCTGAATCAATGTAGACTCCGTGGAAATGGAGGAAAATCTACGGGAGCGGAGAACCCAGAAGTAAGGACTATAGGATGTTAGCAAATGACGTCCAGTCCCCAGCCGTTTCTTTGGTGAGTTGTTAGCGCTCCTTGTGTCATGACTTCGCCCGTGTAATTAGGATCATGAGACCAAGGTTTGTTATTTCTTTTCAGATTTTTTGCTCCATTGACGGTCTTCAACTTGTTCCAAGGCAAACAATTCATGACTCCAGCACTGATGGATAAGTCGATGTAAGTATTTTTTCGTGCAGGTGATTGTGGCATCTCCTTGAATGAAATAATAATAATTGTCATTGATGAATCCAGGAAGAAATCATTGTAGATAAGCAGAATGTTGATGAAGCGTGCTCTTCTTTGGGACATGGGAATATGGAGAATTCCCGAACCGAATGGAGATAGCGGCATTGCCAATGGAGGTTCCAACATTGCCGAGTCCTCAAATGGTTTAGAGGATCCCCTAGTAAGTGTTTATCCTATAGTCCCTTCATAGAAGTATGATATTGCTGATTTATGCATGAATAAATGAGAAAACATATGCATATACGAGTAATTTTGCCAAAATACGTCATCAGAAAATTTCAGACTTCATATTTTATTAGAAATGCTGTAGAATCCTCGTCTGGAGTCGGATTTTTGATGTCTGCATATGTATCTTCAAGCCCAGGAAATTTCCAAGCTTTTTTGAAGAAGCTTTTCGAATTTTGAGCATGTTTAGAGCTTTCTTAATCTTATGACTGCATTGGATTTCCATGCCTGAACCATCCTAATCCCATGTAATCTTCGCATTAGGTACCAAACGACGAAGTTGGGAATCATGGATTTAATAATGATAGCTTGGGAAGTCCTGGAATTTTTGGCGATGGAACTCCTATATCCGCACCTCCAGGTTATGAATTTCTTGTTGTTGATGTCGTGGAGGTGGCGGAAACTCCAATTGATCCTGAGATGGTGGAACCCGAATCCAGAACAGTAGAAGCTGCTTCGTCTGAAATCGTCTCCATGATTGTTGATGTTGCTCAAGTAATTGAGAAGCTTATGATAGTACATGAGTATCCAAATGCAGGGATTCCTTTTGATCCTCAATTTGGTGAGTTACTCCCATACCACCAGTTAGTTGGTGGTTTTAGTGTTCCCATCGGATATGCAGGGCCAGAAGTACTGTGACTCGAGATGTACTCTTTGATTGGGAGTACAACTTGAAGAACTCTGAGGGGTTTGGCTTTAATCTGAAGTGGATTCGTCATAAAATCAACACCATCAGGGGTGCAGTAATGGAGAATCTCCCTTATTCTAGTGAGGCCGTGATGAAGAAAATGATTGAAATTGCTGAGCTGGCCGAGAAGCTGGAGTTGGAGAAAGTGGCTTTACAAGTCTTGGAGAATGTTGAGAAGTAGAAATCATTCTTTGACGGCTTTCTTTATTTTCCTTTCCAAAATCTCATAAACATTGAGCTCTAGGGAGATATGAGATTTTATTTGGGTTTTGATTTTTGATAGGTTTTGAATTTATGAATGCTGAGTGCAAGTATGCACACGTTTTGGGGGAATTGAAAATATAATTAAAAGAAAATCAATTGCAAACGTCAGATGTTTTAAGCGCTTGCCTTGGACATAAAACATCCAATGTTGAATGCTTTATGCGTCGAGAAACTTGAGCCAATTCTCGTGAATCACATGTACATCCGTTTTGCCTTGGATGTCAGCCAATTTATAGTATCCTCCAGCAACTGACTTAGCAACCATGAAAGGTCCTTTCCAGTTAGAACCCTTTGTAGAATGCAGATTGCGCCTGGTTGCCTTAAGAACCAAATCCCCTTCATGAAACTTGTTAGGCTTGGTTGCGCATGCCCTGAATATCTTCTGCTGGTTTGGAATCACCCATGGATTCCATGCTGGTGAATATTTCCAATTCTGTGGAACATGTGGACACTCATGTAAAGGAAAATATGGCGGGTATCGCTTGTAAAACTAGGCCAAGTCTTTAGCGATAAACCTTACAATTTGGTGCATAGTCAGAAGAGGTCCCAACCATGCAGTGTAGTATTGCTGAGGCGAGACTGTCCACTCATAACATTTGATGACAGGTAGGTTTTGAGCGAGTCCTAGAATTAGGGTAGCATATTTAAAAGTAAGTAACATATATGCATCATGAGGAATAAGACTTTCCTGAGTGCGAAACCTCCTGACGAATTCGTTAGGGCTTTCTCCAGGCTTTTGCGTGAGTCCCACCAGAGTTTCGACTTTTTCCAAATGCTCGAAAGGATGGTCATCTTCTGAGTCAAAGCTTTATTCGGTGGAGAAGTGTGCAACTGAAGGTGAAAATACTGCATAAAATTTTCCATCATGAATCCACGCTCTTCCAAGAACAATGTCGTATCCAGGATCCTCCATGATTATGAAGAATTTATTTTCCGTCCAGGTTGAATCACTTCTTATGTTGAGAATGATGTAACCATAAGCATCCCTGGAGATTCCTTCATGATCTCTGATTGAGACTGGAGCGTGAGTTGCTTCTTGACGAGTGATGCCAGCAGCTTTGAGGGTTTTCAGAGGAATGATGTTGACAGCAGTGCCGACGTCGACTAATGCTCGTCTGAATTCGTTCCCCTTGAGATGCTCCATGGTGAGAAGTTCCCAGTCGTACATATCTTTGTCTGTCATAGGTGGTTCAGGGAATATTTCCTGAATTTTCAGTCATTTGCCTGACACAACATGGTTTAGCGCAGCAAACATGTCATCTCTTTGGGCCCTTGACAAGTACAGCAACTCGCAGACGTGCTCCATTAAAGACTGAACTGCTTCCTTGACCGGCTGCTCGGAGGGTGCGGATGTTCTGATTGGGAGAGGAATTCTATGTACTCCTTCAGTCCCTAGTTCTCCTGAGTCGGCCTTTTCTTTAAAGATGCGCTTCAAATTTCCGCAGTCACGGGTTGGATGACTAATATACCTATGGAGTGGCAATAGCGTGCATTTTCCATTTGCTCAGTGGTTGGTTCCTTTTTGATAGGAGGTCGCTTGATTGCACCATCTTGGATCCAGACTTCCAGTAGTTCGATCACTTCTTTAATGAGAAATGAGAAATCAGGAACTTCCTCATTGTAGTTGCAAGAATTCCCACACTACACCCTATTCAAGAATTTATCAATATTTATGACATAATTTGAAGATTAAAGACACTTTTTTATTAATTTGATCTTCAGGAATTACAGAAATCAAGAATACATAACACTTGATAAAAGATTTTCTCTCTCCTAAAAACTTTCCTAGCACTCCAAAAATTCCTCTCCCTACTCTGGAACTATTCATCTCCTTTATATAGGTATTTACATAGTGGATTACAGCTTATGACAGCTCATTTACATCTAAGATCCCCTTCAATTTAGGATCTGAGTAACTGCGATACATCGCAGTTAGCACCGCCTTTATCTTTCGCAGGTTTTATTGATATATCGCAAACATATTGATATATCGCAGACATGTCACACTTTCTTCGTGTTTCCGTCGTTTTCAATCATTACGTCATTGTTTAAGTTATCTTTGGATGTCTCGCAGAATATCATTGATGTATCGCAGATCAGTCGTTTATTATCGATGTATCACAGTACTGTTGTTTACTTCGCAGGAATATTGTTGTGACAATATTCTGATCCTACATCTTGCCTCTTCTCATATCTTTTCTGCGAAGAAGATAAAGATTATGAGAATTTAAGTTTTTTAATTTACCGCAACTCCTTATCTTTTACCCGACAAAGTTCCCTACTTTACGCTTTAACTACTGACACGTGTCAATCTTTACCGATTAACCCGGTTACCCATCCTTCATCTATAAATAATGTCCCACTCGAGAGTATTTCTTTCTTCTTTCACTTTCTCTTTTTTCTTCAACTTTTCCTTTTTCTTGCCTGCAACTTTTTCTCTCCTGGTATCCTTCCTGCTGCTTCTCTAATGGAGACTCAAAGGTATGTTCTTATCTTGAATCTTACTTTGTTCATGCTATGTTATCTTTATCGCCCCATTTTCTTCATAATCCTTATATTTTATCTTCTTTTTCAGTAACATCAATTCTCAGATTAAAACCCTAACCCTAAGGGTTCTCAGAAAAGGCGTGTTGGGAAAACGAAAAAATCTGAGGATGATAAGGTAGTAAGAAACATCTATTCATTTGAAATAACAATATTGTTCCCTCTGTTTCTTATCTACATTATTATTCGCAGAATGAAGGGAATATTCCTAAACTTCTTAAGCGTTCTTGTCAAGTTAAAGCTCTTTCAGATGAAGTGGATATTCTTGAATTTTTACCTGCAAAACCTATTTCGTCGCAAGATAAATCTTCTTCTTCTCCTTGCGTGAATTTCAATACCCATATTACTTCTTCATCGACCCCTAATAAATTTATTGATACTAATATTCCTATCTCTGATAATCCCAACATTTTAAAAACTGCGATGGATGAATCTATGATAGTTGGAAATAAATCTGTGACGAATGAAACTGTGGTGAATGAAACTATAGTAAATGAAACGACGGTTAATGAGGCTACGGTGAATGAAGTCATAGATAATGAAACTATGGTGAATGAAGCTGCAATTAAGGAAGCTATGGTGGATGATGTTGCGGTGAATGAAACTGTAACTGCGACCAATCAAATTCCTTCTTCCATTCTTACTATCGCCAAAACTTCTTCCTATACTTCTCTTCCTTATTCCCAAGAAATAGCGACAGGGGTTGAAGCTTCTTTTCAAATATTATCTGAAGTTTTAAACGATGCTATGAAATCTTCTTCAGATCCTGCGAGACAGGATGTTTATATGATTCTAAGCAAGCATCTTGGGTCTTGCGGTTCTTCATCTTCGTTAATTGCCTTAGAAGATGAGGTTGAAACTTTGAAGAAGAATCTTCAAGCAAAAACTTTGGAGTGTGAACTTATCGATCATAAGCTTCACAATTCTGAATTAGACTGTGAAATTCTTCGCAGCAGAAATGATGATCTAAAAGGTATAACTTTCTTGCTTCTGCTTTTGCCTCTGTAAATATTTTCTTTTTTTATGTACTCAATTTTCCTTTATTTATTTGTTGATGCATATTTAGCTTCAAAACATAACCAATTAATGAAGATACTTGAGTGGGAAACAATCACTGATGAGGCCCGTATTGGGAAAGAATCTTGGAAGAATCAATTTGATAAATTGAATGTTCTTCACACACACTCAATCGACGAGATAAATAATCTTAAGTGTAGTTGCAGAATATACTACAACTACACCCTCAATAGAATCCATTAAAATGATTCCTAAACCTAATTAATTTGATATGAAACTAAGAATTAAGGTACTAAAATTATAAAGAGACACAAAGATTTTTACGTGGTTCGATCAATGTGATCTACATCCACGGTGCTTCACTAGTGATTGTATGTGATTATATGATTTTACAATTGAGACTCCATTAATGAATATTTGGAGCTCTAGAATTTTGGGGAAGAAGATGATAAAGAAAATAAATTCCTCTCTAAAATTTTCTCTCTCCTCCTAAAATCATCCCCTCTCTCAAAATGTGTCTCCCCCACTTCTCATGCCTAAATGGATATTTATATGATTTTACAATAGATGACAGTTGTGTTGTCCCGCCATTTCGGATTTGAAGATTATCTTGCGAACCTTCGTGGCTTCCTTTGCTCGCAAAATGTCCTTCTTGCTCGCAAAATATTCTTTGCTCGCAAAATGTATTTTCTCTCCACAATTTCGTAAGTTATTATTTGCTGTGATATTCCTCTCCTACATCTTGCCTCTTTTTTCTTGAATATTGCTTGAAGAGCGATCTTTAAGAAAAAATCACTTGCTGTGGTTGTTGTAGTAGTCTTTGATCTTTGTTGATGAAGGAACGAGCTAAAGAATATCAAACTCAAAAAGTATATACTTGCCTCTATTCTTTTGCGAAGTTCTGAAGCTTTAAGAAGTAATTAGAAGTATCATCTTGCGAAGTATGAAGTATAAGAAATATAAAATATCCTTGAAGAAGTATAAGAAGTACTTAATCCTCGAAATATATAAGAAGTATGAAGTATCCTTAAGAAGTATAAGAAGTATTTAATCCTCGAATTATATATGAAGTATGAAATATCCTTAAGAAGTATAAGAAGTATTTAATCCTCGAATTATATAAGAAGTATAAAATATCCTTGATGAGAGTGATAAATATTGCCTCTGTTCATGTGAAATTATTATTCCACTTTTGGTGAGGATTCTTCTTTGAGAAGATAAAGAACATCAAATATTTTCTTGGGTATCCATAGTTGCCTCTGTTCTTTATCTATGAAGGAGAATTCTTGAGAAAATGTTGAATAATTAAATTGCATCTCTATTGTTATGTTGCCTCTGCCTCAAGTGGTAACCCTGTTATCTTCTGAATATTTCTACGAATTCCCGAGTTTTTCTCTCACATTTCGAACTTCTAAATAGTGCTTTGCGAATAGTGCTTGAACATCTGTTGTGAATGTACTATTGCGAACATACTATTGCGAATCATACTGTTGCGAATATAGTGTTATGAACATAGTGTTGCGAATATAATGTTACGAATATAGTGTTACGAACTATGAATAGTCCTGCGAATTATGAACTTTTCTACGAAGTTTCGTGGTATTTTCCTGTAAAATTTTGTTCAATACTTGTGCGAATATAATATTTATGTAATGATTATGTTATGAAATGCGTATGCGATTCTTATGCCATGAAATGTTTATGCAATACATTTATGATGCAAATATGATGCTTGAATGATGCTTGTATGATGCAAATATGATGCTTGTATGATGCAAGTATGATGTTTGTATGATGTGAATACTTATCTATTATAATGCATAGCTAATGTTTGTGTTACTTAGCTCATTTTGCTGCGGTAAAATTGATATATCTTTGAATTGCATCTATTCATATAATTATCTTCGTAAGTTTATTTGTGTATTTTCTTATAAATTCGTCTTTGATCGCGAATGAAATCGCCTCTTTTGCTATGACTTCATGATATATATATATTCTTGTAAAAATTCTTCAACGGTATTGATGGAATTGTCTTCTTTGATATATATTGTCTTCAAAATTCTTCAATGATCTTGATGGAATTATATTCTTTGATATATATTCTCTTCAAAATTCTTCAATGATCTTGACGAAGTTGTCTTCTCTTCAAAACTTCATGATGTATAATTTCTTCAATGATTGTAATGAATTTCATTAGTTGTTGTGGTCTTATCATGCCTTCCTAAGTAAAGGTCTTATTTTGCCACCTCTTTTGTAGTAAACTTTTGTATTTGCGATAATATGACAAGTCTGAACATTCTTGCGAACATACAACCTCGTGACATTATCGTCTTGCGATGAAATCGCAGGACGTTCTTACACTTTCATGCAAAAACCCATTGATCTCATCTTAACTTCTTTGAATAGTATTTTAGCCTCTTCAGGAATTGTTGCGACAATATGACAGGCCTAAATATTCTTGCGAACATAAAGCCCCATGACATTGCCGTCTTGCGATGAAATCGCAGGACGTCTCTACACTTTCATGTAGTGACCCATTGATCTCATCTTAACTTCTTTATTATGTTCTGCGAGTTCTTTATTCTTTTTTTTTTTTTTTTTTTTTTTTTTTTTTTTTTTTTTTAGAAGGCTCGCAGAACTTCATTTGTTGCACAAATATGACAAGCCTTTATGTTTTCGTAAACAGGAAGCCTCGTGACATTTGCGTCTTATAGCACGTATCATCTCCCTAATGGATGGTGATGCCCTTTATCTTCCCCCTGATTGCCCCTTCAAGGAAGCGTACATCGACCATACAAGGTTAGCTCTTCCCATCCGGTTCTGCCAACAACCAGATTTTGATCGCAACCTCTTATCATTTTTTCCTATAGGGCTTATAGTTACGAGGTTGCACCCTATGGGGTATCTTTGGGCCAAGTGCATCATTTGCCAAGACTTGTCAAAAATGGCAGATGTGGTTCAACCTCACCCGGAACTCTTGACTAAACCGTGTACCTCAGCGCCTTGATCGTTTTCTGCACTTCTTGGGAAAGACAGTATGCCTTAGTCTCCCAACCTAAATCCTCTTACACCGCATTTTATATTGCGTAATGTCGCTAGATTAGGTGAGAATCCAAGGTGTCTAACCCGGATAGGTACCCCATTATTGGGTTGTACCCCAAAATTTTTACCATGTACTAAGGGTCCTTGGTGGTGTTCCGGTTACCCTTAGCCACGTTTATAGGTACCCCCTTAAATGACGTACTTTAGGACTTTGCCTCTTACGAAATATAGCTTCGCGAACTAGGGTGTACGCCACAAAGGTTTGCCTGTATAAAATTTTCTGCGGATCTCTTTCTTTTTTTTGGAGGCTGATCACAGATTGCGGTCTTTTATTCGCAAGTTAATCGTAAATGGCGGTATTTTTTCGCCTTTTAAAAATTCATCGTAAATTTTTCATGTACATAAAATGTTGAATGTTTTCATGAAATGTTTAGTATAAGAAGTATGAAAAGTATGAGAAGTATTAATCAAAATTGTTCTATAGAAATATAGGAATTTAATTTTCTCTATTTTTTGTAATTTTGAAGTCTTTGAAAATTTTGAGATCGTTAAATTTTTGCGATAAACTCATTTTTGAATCTTGCGATCGTATCACTTTTCACCAATCTAAAAAAAATAATCTTTGAAATGTTTTGAAATCTTAAAAATTGTAGAAATTTTTCGAGTATATCGGTTTTAGTAAATAAAATCAAAAATCTTTTGTCTTCCGTAAATAAAGTATTCAAGGAAATGTTACTTACCTTTTTACAGCTTGTTGTTTTCTCTTGTGAAGTAAATTGCTTGCTTGCAAAATGAGAAAGAATGAGAATTAAATTTTTGACCCGCCATGAAACTCATACTTCTGTTGGATTGCTTGCTGTTCACGAAGTAGTTTTCTTCTTCCCGAAGTAGGTTATGTTGATGCAAGCCTTGGAAAATATATACAAAGTAAACATTTACGAAGTTAAATAATTGCGGACTTAAATGAATATTCGCGAAGTAAATGGTTGCGAAGTAAATTTTCACGAAGTTAAAATTTACGAACAAAGAAAATGAAAATTCGGTACTTAAAGTAAAATTCCACGAAGTAAATGTTTACGAATTTCCCTCTTTATTTCTTTGCTGCGGAGTGAAATATGACTGTCTCCCATCTTCATCGTACGTCTCCTTCTAGATTTGATTGTTAATGAAGCTTTGCTTGAATTTTAAATCCTTTTTTTGTTGAGAAGATAAATTTCACAGAACTTTTGTTTTTCCATAACCCCCTATTTTCTCTTGAAATGTAACATTGTTCTCACGCCGGGCAGTGTGATTTCTGAGTTATCTTGTAAACTTCACGAGTAAACTTCTTCATTAAACTTCACGAACCACTACTGAGTTCTTTGAGTTCATAGTTCTTGGAAAGTTCTTTACTGCAAACCATTATTTCATGAGTAGTGTCTGGTGTACATTTAGACTTCTTCTCGCAATAGGGTTTGTGTGAACACCATTGTAAACTTCATTTGTCTTCTATGGTTGAATACCTCTTGAGGAAGTGCTTGGGTATCACGAATTTCCTGAACTTCTCGAGTAAGTAACTCTTTCAAATTGAAACTAAGGTATCATGTACTTTTTTTTTTTTTTTTTTTTTTTATGCAGGCACTTGGGAAGAAGACTTCCCGTGAAGGACGTCAATATTCTGTTCTCAACAACCATTTTTCCATCTTTCCGTCAATTTTTACGAACAATCGTATAAGAAATTTCGCAAAGCTCACTAACAACCTTATTTCAACCTTATTTCATAACCTTATTTTTACGAACAATCGCAGCAACCTTCACCAACAGCTCATTCGTATAGGTGGTGAAACTTTACAAGAATTCACACGCTTCCCTTAACGATGTTGAATAAATACGTGCCTGGAATTCTTAGTTTCTTAGTAGAAGTATGATGTTGAACTGATGCATATACGTTTTGATTTCCCTCCTTTGCTGGTTTTTCTTCTTCGCAAAAACTATTAACTTCGCAGGAATTATTACCTTCGCAAATATTTTACAAACTCTCAGATGTCTTTCTGCATCCGTAGGTAGGAAAATGGAAAGATGTCTTTCTTCATTCTTTATTAGTTGTTGAATAATTATCTGATGAGCCTTCACCAGACTTTGTTATCGGTTCTATACTCTGATTAACACGAGTTTGTTGTCTTGTCTTCGTTAGTTGGTATTCGATGGAATACTGCATTTTTCTTCTTAGCTCGTTGCTTTAGGATTTTAGCTGGCTTTGCCTAAACTATTAGGATGGTTGGCTCACATTTATGGCTCGTGAATCCGACTTCTTTCCATCTATCATTGTTCTACTTCGCTATACTGCAAATGTCTTGATAATAAATTATTCTATCTTCGTATTAGTTGGTAACGAAGAAACTGACGACGTCCACTGCATCTTTACTTCCTATATCATGCGAAATGAACGCACACATTTATCTTCTCCTATAGAAATCTAGTAGAGTTGGTCTTTCATCTTCGCAGAAGTTTGCCACCTCCCTTTCTTATCTATTTTCTGAGTCCACTTCATGAGTTTGTAGTCTTCTTGGATTTCACCATCCTTTGTTCCTCTCACCATGCAGCATCCACTTCTTAGCCATTTGGTGTGAAATTATATGTCTATCAAATTATTTCTTCGCATGAAAGCAATCATGAACTAAATTCTTCTTCGTATATTCGTTCCTTTTCATTTGACAGAGAAAACATACTTCTTCGCATAAAGAGTTCTCATCTATTTGCTTACGTATATCTCCCTGGACAGTTTATGTAACTCGAATTGTCTTGTGCAAAGTGAACTACTGAACTTCACCCCTTCCTACTGAATTTCTTCTTCTTCTCCGTTCGTAAGATTCGAACCCACGATGACATTTATCCCGTTTCTTCGTAGGAATGATATTTCTTCGTCAGTGACGCAGAACTTTTGCAAATATTTTGCTGCAAACGATTAGTAAATTTGGTTAGCAGTTTATAGATCATTAAGATGAGTAATGTTTGCGTATGAAGAATGAAAACTTTACATATATTCTTCTTGTTTTTGTTCTTGCGAAATGTAAATCTCTAAATCTCTAACCAACAGAAAATCTTGAAATTTAACTTTGCCAGAAATTCTTTAAACAAATTTGTAAAACGAGATTTAGTTACTACAAATTTATAGCAAAAACATTTTTAAATTCAAAACTTCCATAATAAATCCAATTTCTACAAAAAGCAAAGTTTAGATCGCAAACAATTTATTTTTCAATTTGTGTTTTGAAATTCCCAAATTTTGAAAAATGAAACAAAGAATAAGAAAAGTGAGAAGAAATTTGTCCTTTTTGGAAGCGATTGTTGACGTAGCATGTGTAAATTTCATTTTGCTTGACGATTTCTCCATATCCACATTTCTCTTCCTGAACTACTACTAATGTGTTTGTTGTTTGAAGATGCCAATAAAAGAACTTCCATTTCTGTCTTCAAAACTCATAAATCCAGTACAATTCATCACCATCAATAACCAATTTTTCTAACTTTCTTGAACCAACAAGATTAGGTCCCTGTTTCTAGCGCCAATTATGTAGTTGCAGAATATACTACAACTACACCCTCAATAGAATCCATTAAAATGATTCCTAAACCTAATTAATTTGATATGAAACTAAGAATTAAGGTACTAAAATTATAAAGAGACACAAAGATTTTTACGTGGTTTGATCAATGTGATCTACATCCACGGTGCTTCACTAGTGATTGTATGTGATTACATGATTTTAAAATTGAGACTCCATTAATGAATATTTGGAGCTCTAGAATTTTGGGGAAGAAGATGATAAAGAAAATAAATTCCTCTCTAAAATTTTCTCTCTCCTCCTAAAATCATCCCCTCTCTCAAAATGTGTCTCCCCCACTTCTCATGCCTAAATGGCTATTTATATGATTTTACAATAGATGACAGTTGTGTTGTCCCGCCATTTCGGATTTGAAGATTATCTTGCGAACCTTCGTGGCTTCCTTTGCTCGCAAAATGTCCTTATTGATCGCAAAATATTCTTTGCTCGCAAAATGTATTTTCTCTCCACAATTTCGTAAGTTATTATTTGCTGTGATATTCCGCTCCTACATTAAGAATGAGAACAACCAGCTAATTCATGAACGAGATCGTCTAAATAATGAAGCCACCCAACTTTTATATTCGCTAAATCAAATTAACTTGAGGGTGGAATCTTTATCAGATGAAAACATAGTTTTATCCCAAGAGAAACGTAGTTTTGTGGATACAAAAAAGATTTACTCGCAGCAATTAGACAATCTACAAAAGTTGTGTAAGGACCAAGAGCAATCCCTTCGTGCACTAAAAGATGAACTTAAAAAGATAACTGAATCATCTGCTGCTGAACAAGAGAAGCTTATAAAGGGTAGGTTAGCTCTAAGTGTAAAAGTCAATAATCTCAAATATGATTGTACTCGACTGAAGGAAGAAAATGTTTATCTTTGCAATTGTGAGAAAAGAATAAAATCTCGTTTAAAAGGTAAGGTTGGGGATAATTTTGATGATGCCATGAACCGATGGAAGAGTTGCTTCTTTAATATAATTCACACTTTATCTTCACAAAAGTAAGGTAGTCATTTTGACTGCCTCATTTATTAATTACTTCATTGTATTTTCTCATCTTATTTTTCGCGAAAATTCCATCTAATATGCAATTTTTCTCTCGCAGAATCTGAGAAGCATCTTCAAGCTTCAATTTCTGATCTGTCTATGAGGTTAGACAAACTTCGCAAAAAGAATACCGCGCTTTCCAATTCTCACTACAGAGCATTGAGAAGATTTGACTATCTTGAGTATTTCAAAGATATAGAGATCAAAAATCGAGAAAAGAATTGCCTCCGCAAGGCTCATTTAGGCGCTGAGGTTTTCATAAATAATGTTCTATTCTCTCATTCTTTACCTTCTATGAAAATCAAACCCTTGGAGATAGATGATAACGAAGTTCCTCATCCCATAGATGAAGATCTAAATTATTCAAGCAATGAAGAATATTTTTTTGAAGATGAACAAAGTCCACCTGAGGATGAAGGAAATCCTATTAATGAAGCAGAAGAACAAAATCCTCCTCATGAAGAACAAAATCCTCCTCATGAAGAACAAAATCCTCCTCATGAAACAATCGCTGGTGATGGAAAAACTCAAACTGAAAAAGATGATGCTGGTGAAGATAATAGTGGTGAACAAGAATGATGAAATTAGAGAAGAATATTCTTATCATGTACTTCTGCGAAATATTTCTTGTTTTTCTCCCTATTCTGCGAATGATTGTAATTTCCGAATCTTTCTTCTTCCTGCTCCTTTTGCGAAACATTGAAGTTTTTGTAACTCAATCACTTGTTCTGATTTATATACTTTTTTGTTCTGATTTATATACTTTTATTAATTCTGAATCCAATCTTCATAAACTCTTGTAACTTGATTATCTTCCTTCTTTTTTTATTATTTTGATTCTTCTCAAGGAAGATAGTGAAATATTGTTTTATATTCCCCATATTTGCCCCTCATAATCTTCCTTGTGAAGTATTTTATTTGTTATCCTTGTAAGAAATCCCATACTTGCCTCTTTTTATCAATCTGTAATATGATAAATGAATTATCGCAAAAATTTCTGCGAAGAATTTGTTATATGCTTCGCAGATATAACTTTTCTTGTGGTCTTATTTTGCCTTCCTAGTTAAAGGTCTTATTATGCCACTTTTATGCGACAAGATCGCAGGAAATTTTACTTTTATATGTAATAATCCATTGATCTTGCCTTATCATTTAATTTTAATTTCTGCGACAATATGATAAATCTAAGCCATCTTGTGAGATTAATCTCTCTTTGCTTTTTAAAACTTATGACATTGCCGTCTTTGCGATGAAATCGCAGGACGTCTTTGCGATTTATATCCTCTTATTATTTTATTTCATTTATCTCATCTTTTGATCTTATCGCAAAAACCCATTGATCTCATATTAACATTTTTCTTTAGGATTTTTGGCCAGTCACGCGGCAATATGACGGGCCTAAATACTCTTGCGAATATAAAGTCCCATGACATTGCTGTCTCTGTCACGCGACAATATGACGGGCCTAAATATTCTTGCGAATATAAAGCCCCATGACATTGCCATCTTTTTTTATACACAACTCCCTAATGGAGGGTATCGCCCTTATCTCTCCCCCCGGTTGCCCCTTCAAGGATTATACATCGGCCATACAAGACTAGCACTTTCCCATCCGGTTCTGCCAACAACCAGTTATTTTCGCAGCCTTGTCATTTATGCCTTATATGGCTTATAGTTACAAGACTGCACCCTAAGTGGGGTTTTCTTCGGGCCGAACACATCGTAAGCCAAGACTTTTCATGGATGGCCAAGGTAGGTTCATCCATCCCGGACACCCACAGCTCAACCGTGTACCTCGGCGCCTTGATCATACGTTGCATTCCTTAGGAGAAACTCTCGGATGCCCAACCAGGGTATAACCTTATATAATTGGGAATCCAAGTTATCTCTCCCGAATGGATTTTCTATAATCCCAAATCTCCATGACTAGGTTCCAGCAGCGGTATAGCCTTTCCCATAGCCCTTCAAAGAGATACCCCCCTTATGATGCACTTTAAGGACATTGCCTCTTACGGAATAGAATCCACGAACTAAGGTGTACGCCATAAAAGTTCATCCCGTTCTTATATATTTTTAGGCGATTCGCGCCCGTCTTATGCATTTGCATTAAAAAATTTAATTATCTCGCAAATTATTGCGGAAAATAACTTTTATATTCAGCCAACTTTGTTCTTACAGAACATCTTTTTTATTCTCTCGCAATTTCTTGCGTGTAATCCACTCATTCTAGTTTTTCAAACCTTTATTGTTAATATTTTCTTAGATATTGTCTATTCCATGGTCTTCCAAGTCTTTGACCCATGTCTCTTCCTTATGGATCCATTAATTTATATGCTCCAGTTCCCACTATTTCTTTGATTATATATGGCCCATCCCATTTTTTCGCTAATTTTCCTCCATTTTCTCGCTGATATTCTGGTGTTTCTCGCAGAACTAAATCTCCAACTTGGAATTCACGCTTCTTTACTCGTTTATTATATTCACGATCTAATCTGCGATGGTAGTTTTCCATATGTTGCAGTGCCTTTTCTCTGTTCTCTTCTACCTCATCAAGTTTGTCTAGAATCATACCAGCACTAAGATTCTTTTCCCAAGCTTCTCTTTTTGTTGTAGGAATAGCAACTTCTGTTGGTAATACTGCCTCAACCCCATATATTAAACAAAAAGGTGATACCCCAGTTGCTTCTCTTCGTGTTGTATTATAAGCCCAAAATGCATTATGGACTTGTTGACACCACGTTCTATGATGCCCTTCTAACTTCTTTTTGAGAATATCTGCAATTGTTTTGTTAGTTGCTTCAGCTTGACCATTGGCATGTGGATATAAAGGAGTTGATTTTCCACACTTTATCTTGAATGCATTAAGTAACATCTCTATATTTTGTCCTTCAAATT
>JAJJWX010005034.1:0-24835 GCA_023529315.1 Papaver bracteatum | reverse complement strand
GAGTCGTTGCTAAATTTACGTTGCTAATTTCGGTTGCTATATTTTCGCAGCGGCGTATTTGTTTTGAATGTAGCGACATCCATTTTTCGGTTGCGAATAGCAACACCAAGGTGTTCATGCATGCGAAGAGGCGTGTGATTGGGAACACTTTGACGTTTTTTACGCCCAAGTCAAAGTTTGGTCATTCCTCTTCTTTATTTTCCACCCGTCTGACCCTTATCAGCATTATACTTAAATTTTCTTAGCCATTTTCATTTTTCATCACCCTCTTTTTTACATCACGAGAAGATATTTTCTCCCCTGATATCAACTAAGGTCATTGAAATCTCAACTCTAAAATTGATTCTTGATTTAGGTCTCGTATTCGATCTGGTAGTATTTACCAAGGTATTGATTTTCGATTTCGGTTAATCGATTCTGAGGGTTTCACGATCTTAGGGAATTTGATTTGGGGATTCATCTAAGAATCTGTTTTTTATTTTCTTTTTCATTTTAGTCTATCGATTTTGAGTTCATCTACGGAATCTTTTTTCTATTTTAGTTTTTCAATTTGGGTTTATCGATTTTAGGGTTTTCATGTCGAAATCTGTTGTTCGATTTTAGTTTTTCGATTTCTTCTTTCTCTTTGATTTAAAGGCTTCATATGTGAATCTAACATGATTTTATTTTTTCCATTTTAGGGTTTGTCAAGGTTGAAAAGTTGAACTACTTTGAACAAAGAACTTCTGAATAATCAAGAACATAGAAGGTATAAGTTTAATTTATTGTTTTATGTTAAAAGTTGTTTTAGGGGTTTTGATATATTTTCAGATTTAGGGTTTAATTTCTATTTTATGGTTTGTTGTAGTTATATGATTCTTTTTTTGTGAACTAGTATTGAAGTGATTTTGATTGTACTTTAATATTGTTTTTGAGAAGTTATTTTGATTTTGGATGATAATCGCATTCTGAGATTTGGGTGTTTGATGAACATGATAAATAGTCCTTGTGGTGATTCTTTTAGTTACTACTCCATTAATCTTGTTAATACTTGATTCATGCGTCTTTGTGTTGCCATTAGTTATGGTGAATGCTTATAATTTGCTTGAATTTAGAGTCGCAAGATTCTTGTAGCTTTAAGGATGAATTTCAAAATGGAAAGTTCTGTAGAGTTAGGAAGAGTAGTTTCTTAGTTTAATTTTCTCCATTTACTTGTCGCCTGCTCCTGGATTTGTCATCTCAATGGTTTGAACAAGTATTTACTTTATTTAGTTTCAGGAAACCCATTTATTCAAGATCGGAAATCACCATGTCGACCTCCGAGTGTTACCACCTAGTGTGACCAGGTCTACAAATCTAATGATATACATGAAGTTCATTTTAGGTGTTGTGCTAAATTCGGTTCTTGCATGGTCTATCTAATTTGTGAACATATCAACTGTTTGTGGAAATGCTCAATAGAAATACAATGTTCAATTTTAAAATTTGTGTAGTTAGTGTAAAGAACTTATGTTTTGGTTACTTGGTACATCTCTCCCATTGGATAATTCGAAGTAAAGGTGTAGATCAGTTTGGGTGTAATTCATTTTTTGTAGAAGATGCTTATCTGTCACATTAAATTATCAATTTCGCTTAAGCCTTAGCTTAATCAGTTTTGCACATTTACAGACTGCGTCCCATGTGCATGTTATCAAGTTATATAGATTCAAAGAAAACTTTTGGATTATATCTAGCATGTGCTCATCAACTTGGCATGATTATATTTGGAAGCAATATCCAATTTTTTTTAGTATATTATAATTTTTTGTCTGAGTGGATAATGAACAATATCCTTGGTAATTTTGTTTTCTGCTTGCCTCTCATTGTTATTTAATGTTTCTCATTATGATAGAAAGTATATTTTTCTTTTGATGATTGTTTCAATCGCCTTTTTTCAGCGATGATAATAGTGATTCATCAACTACATGGTCTAGATGTTGCAGATGGGTGTAAACATCAAGTTGTGAGCAAATCATATAGGTTTTAGAAGGGAGGCGATTTCATTCATTTTGGACTTGGGGACTGTGCATATGTTATTTGGAAGGTGTTTCTTAAAATGATGCTTCCCTCTTGATTAGGTATTGACATAATGCCTCTTTCCTAGTTTTCAGAGGTTTCATTTATGGATTTTGAATTTATCACCTCTACGTTCTTTTCTAGCTCGAGTCATTTTTATGAACTTTTCTAGGCACAAGGGTTTACGTATATATGCATGTAAACATTTGTGCCCAAAGTTATATATGGCACAAGGCACAGGTGAGCTGCTATGAATATTACCTTAGAGACAACCCAAACGTTACTTATGTCCAGGTCTGGATTTTACAAG
Organism: Papaver bracteatum; assembly: GCA_023529315.1. NCBI lineage: Eukaryota > Viridiplantae > Streptophyta > Magnoliopsida > Ranunculales > Papaveraceae > Papaver > Papaver bracteatum. Next base: position 22,491 of record JAJJWX010005034.1, on the reverse strand, counting down.
AGAATCACTGCTTTTGCTTTGAAAAGAAGTTCAAGAGAGATGGTATTGATCTGAAATGGGGTCTATGGTCGTCTAAGTAACTAGTAATGCCATTCGTACAAAGAAAGGTCAAGTGGAGTGGTATCTTGATTACCTTACGGAATGGTTGTCTAGTTAACTGATATTGGAACCCGACGTTTCATTTACTAATTCATGAAACAGATCGGTTAGGGTATATAATATTTCCTCAATGTATCTTGATTAGGAACTAATGGACATACTTATCTCCAGACTACCAGACGTGTTTAGCAACGATGAGTGGCTACGAGTCCAGGGAAGTGATTGCATTTATGCCCTTGGTGATTGTGCATTTATTAATCAGCAAAAGAATCATGGTATATCTTGCTACCTTTTTAGCTATTTCCATTTTAAGTGCTATGAATATTGCAAATTAATTATGTACTATCAATAATGTACATTATTTTAATTCACAAGGTGTATATTCACTCTTTCTTATATCAACTAATTATGCTCTTTTGTTATTGCTTTTCTGATTCTTAGGAAGACATAAGCGGTGATATTCATTAAGCGGACAAAGATAATTCTTGTAAATTAACTTGTTAAACAATTCCAAGATGTCATTACGGATATTTGTGAAAGGTGCCCCAAGTGATGCTCTATTTGAAGAATAAAAAGTTGAAAGGTATCTCCGACCTTCCGAAGATTCTGAAGGGAAGGATAATAATCACTTGCAGGATTGGACATTGAAAAGTTCAAGTCAGCTCTTTCTGAGTAGATTGAGAGGTGAAAATGCAACCTACAATTGGTGGGTGAGTTTTGAATGTTCAATGGCTATAGTGGTCTTTAATTTGAACTAAATATACATAGGTACATTGAAACCAGGCGGTGTCATATATATATATATTGTACTTCTTTTGTAGGTTGCTTTTCAAAAGGACTATATCTAAATGACTGTTTCAACCATATGGATGAGCGCGAAAATAATCCGAGAGGCCCCATCCATTTAGGTATGACCTAACTTCCTTATATAAATTCATAAAGACTCCTTGTCTGGTTTATTTATAAACCTTAAGATAATCTTTAAACCTCATTCACTTTTGGTTTCAATTGATAATGGTCGGCTGGTCATACCACATTTTGTAGGGTTATCCACTATGCTTATAAATATTTGTTATTATGTGTCACCATATTTCTCCAGTCCTTCTATGTTGTAATAATGAACTATGAGTTTCGAATGGCTTAAAGATAAGCGAATAGAATTTGAAAATTTTAAAACTACTATTGTTCAAAAGGGCATCTAAATTCTTGATTTATTTTTTCAGAGAATTTCTATCTTTTTATTTTTATCATGGTGGGTTATTTTTGTAGTAATTATAAAATCTGACCAACTGCTTGTTATTCAAATGTGATATTGGAGACGGCAGCTAAAGAGACCTGATCATGCTGATCTTGGCGGTACAAATGCGGGACATTCACGCGCTTACAACATTTAAAGGTTTCACTTTGTGGGAAAATATGTAGATGCTAGTCTAATTAAGTAAATGCTAGTTCTATTGTCCTTTTAGGGTGTTGTTTTATCTCAATCTTGCTTGCAAACCTTGTGTTGGTAGGTTGAATATGATACGTGATTCATCTTTGTAGCATCATCTAATATACAAATATCTAGAGATGGAACGGGCAGTCTAGAATAAAATCCTACTAGAGTATCTTTGGTACCATCCTGAGTTGAATAAGAGGCTGTTGACTCAGGGAGTAGGATTGCAATGAATACATGTTAATGTGCTAATCGTAGAATATAACCAAACCCAAAGGCATATATAACTAGGTGGACTCACTTGGGTTGGAAGACATAAAATGATGATTTGCCACAGTTTCTCATTTTTTTGACGTAATTCCATGTATGTTTTTCCTTGTAAGCAGTTTTTTTGATATCTTTTGTAGAATGATTAATTTTTTTATGTTGACTATAGGGTCTGTATGTCGTTCAAGATTCACCATAAATCCTGATGCGGTATATAGGATAGCAATGAGAAAGCTTAACACATCTGCAGGAATCCTTGAGGTCATGGGTGCCCCATTGTCAGGAAGTGATGTGAGCGTATGTGATGTCATCATGTGGGCTTAGGTTGAATAGCTTCAAGCCTAATATTGGCGGCAAAGGTGTTCCTCATTTCCCCTATACGAGGCTCGGAAAGAAAGGGCCTCGTAAGTGTTGAAGTCAAGAATAAAAAATGGCCGGGTTTGTGATGTTCCCCATACTCCATAGTTATTGACGAACCAATCTCTTTGTATACATATACTACATAACGGACTCGGAAACAAACCTTCCCACAGTTTGTTAAGTAAAGTATTAGGAGTAGTAAATTTGATGGACCCTATCTCTTCTTTTCTCAAGTGGAGGACCAAATCCTTAAAATGTGACAAATACAATACATAGTTTACTTTAGGTGTGTCAGCTAAAAGAATAATTAAGGATGCGATTCGGGAATGTATTAATGTTTATTTATTAATAGTGTTATATCACAAGTGGGGGTAGGGGAGGGGGAATCGTGGGTGAAATGAATGTTCTGCAATAATACCTAGCCAAAGAGATGGATAATAGTATAATAACCTAAAAGTAGTATTATAAAGAGTAGTATCTACCTTTTTGGCTACTATACTAATACTTCTTCTTGACTATTATGCCACTATCTATCTATCTTATCTATCTATAAGTTACGTCATGTGTCGAATATGTCAACCGGGTCAATTTATTTCCCATGCTGTAAATATTGATTGTGATGATGATGGTCTTACCTCAAATGGATAAATAATCCTTGGTTCCGGTGTTAATGAGCTGAAAGGGTGTATTTTTATGAAATGTGCAAGATGACGGTTACCTACTAGATTGATGTTCAATGAGCACATGACACGATCGGCGTTTTTCTTGATTGGTGACGTGAAAAGAGTACAAGGTAGGATGGTTTAATAGTGAAAGCTATGGCGCCTACCAAAGAGTTTAAGGAACTTGACGAAAATGAAGAGGATCGAGAACCTGGAGGAAGCGAAGGAACCTGGAGGAGAGCGAGAGAAAAAATCGTGAGATTGAGCAATTGGAGAAAAGGTAAGAGTAAGTAGAGTTTATGCTTACTTTTTGTTGTGTCTTGTTACTTGTTTTGTGTATGTTTTACAATCTCTCTTTTTCCTGGGATTCTTTTATCCAGTTAATACTTATAGTGAGTAGTGGAAGAAAAAGTTCTCTTTGCCCTCTCATGATGTTCTCTTAAATATTTTGTTTGGATTTGCTTCTACACATACATCTCCATTTAGTTCACTTATAGCAGATTTTGTTGATATTTGTACACATGGTTATGACTTGTATCTGCAGATTTTACAAAATCTAGGGTTTAGTCTTTTGTTTCGACCTAAGTCTTGAAACATCAAATTGGTTATTATGCAGGTATTTGAGCTTAAGCCAAAAAGCATACTCAGTGATATTTTAGAAGCGATTTGAATCTTTCTTGAGAAAATTGGTTGAGCAAGCGGAGTCTCGTGATACTTCGGTGATATTTTAGTCTTTCTTTCCCTATTTTTCAATGCCTCTGTCAGTTGACACAAACTAGGTTACCCATTCATTTATAAACATCAACATAGATCGATTATTGTATGTCAGTCACAAAATTTTAGGTTTAATAAGTTTACTTGTGTACATTTGTATCAATTGAAGAATCCTTTCATTTATAATATTATCTAGTGGTGATTCTCAACAATACGAGTTTTGTATCACCATTGTATGTATATATGTGTGGATGTTGAATATGGGGAACTAGGTAAATTACAGGGGAAAATGTGGGGAAAAGAATTTTGACTAGGTCAATAAACATAGACTTGACCTTTTTTTTGTGGTTGTAAAAAATTAGCAACTCCAATGCTCTGTTGCTAAATTAGAACCAGAACCAATAAATTAGAACCAGAACCAACAATACCTAGTTCGGGTAAGAGTATTCCTATAATTAGAAGCAGATTAGCAACAACACGTCGTTGTTGCTAATAAAAAATTTAGCAACGGCAAGCCCGTTGCGAATGCCGTTAAATGAGATTAGCAAAAAAGAACATCTTGCGTTACTAAAGTGCGACATAGTGTTTAGCAGCAAGCTGTTGCGACCTTTGTTTAGCAACATCTATATGAGTTGCTAATACCTTAAAATGGGTTCCCAAAACAAAATTCTACCATGCTTACCTACATACACTTTTCAGGATCGAATTCTAACTTCAAAACCTTATTATCAAGACCACGATACAGACACCAAGTTTCAGCCTCATATTAAGGCGAACAATACATCCGATAGAGACTAAGTTATTTTGACCAGGAAAAGACAATCTCAAGTTACGATGTAGTGACATCCACGGTGGTATTACCACCCTTATAAACTCACATTAACAAGCGGGTTTAATCTCCTTAATGTTAACAAAACATTCCCTAGACTTTGTCACATGTCTTGATGAAGCTGAATCGATCCACCATGCATCTATATCACAATCAGCTAGAAGAGATTCTGAGACAACACAAACAATATCCTTAGACCCACTACCACTAGACTTAGAGTTGTTCTTCTTTTCTGGGAAGTTGGATTGGTAATGGCATGTTCACCTTACGGTGATAATAAGTAATATTATTTGCATTAGAATTCTTCTTATTGTTAAAGTTTTTCTTAAAATGGCTTCTTATTAGGTCAGAATTCTTGCTCTTATTAGGTTTGGGTACTTCTTTGATGACATAGGATTGAATGATTCACCTCTTTTTTCACGGCGTTGAGCTTCAGCACCCGACAACAAAGTAATCATATTAATATCTCTATCAGACATATTAATAGCTACCACTACAGATTCCCATGAACGAGGAAGACTATGCAACAGAGTAGAGACTTGCATCCTACCGGGTATGAGTTTCCCTTTAGTAGCTAGTTCTTTGCAATCACCAGTCCGGCTACAATGATCAATAACGGAACTCATTTTCTTTCATACGGATAGTATTAAACTTATCAATCGAGTAATTTTATATACGTATCAGACTATCACCCATAGGATTGAGTGACAGCCTCAAACATAGCTTTTGCTGTTTGATAACCTTCAAAGATAATTTTAAATCCAGATCCATAAATGTTAACATGGTTGATCTAGCTATCTTAGCCGTCCTCCAAAAAACGATCATAACTACGTCTAACCGAATGGGGCGGGATTAGCGGGTTCTTGGGGTAGGAACATCAATCACATATTCTACTTTTTCATGAAACAGTATATGCCTAATACGTCATTTCCAAGTGAAAAATTAGAACCATTCAAGCATTTCGAGTTTTTTGCTCAATTCATGACTTACTGCCTTAGATGCCATTGAACACTAAACAGGTAAAAAAGCAGCACAAAAAATTAGCCAAACCAACAATCTTAATCACCGATAAAGTTTCCAAGGGTACTGACCTTTAATTTGGTAGTAAAGGAACAAGAGAAGAAAACCCCAAAATTGGATCTTACTGTGAATTGATAAGTGAGCAAGCAGCAGGTCGGACTCCTCCAATCGATCAGCAATGGAACAATTTTGTGAAGCAGTTAAATAAGTAGGACCCAGTTGATTCAATTGAAAGAGATTAATAACATCCCCAAATCACGTCTTCAATAATTGATTGAATCAACCCACGTCTTGTTATGGGAAAACAAAATTTAATAAAAAACAAATTGCTGTAGCCCACGTCTTGATTTGCTTTCCTCTTTGAAAAATCAACGAACCAAACCAAATATTAAATTGAGACTAGTTGTGAACTTGAATTAAGATTCCGTTTCACAACTTGATTTCACACTGACTACTCTCTCAGATTAGTTAGACCTAGCTCGTGATACCAATGTTAGGTCTAGGGATCTTTTCTAACGGAGAAAGAAAAGTAATCAAATGAAAATAAGGAAATTAAGAAGCAAAAACAAAGAACTGTATTAATGGTGGAGAGATATGTTACTCTTGATTACATGGTGATTTGCTAAAAACAGAAGCTATGGGTTCTTATAGAAACGAGAACTATATCAGTTCAACCCACTCGCTTAATATTTCTCCCACTCCCAGAGAAGTGGTATAAACATATAACAAATCTAATACCAGATCCAACCACCACTAAAGGATACGTTATAGTGAATGGGTTTTGCCCGTTAGAGAAATAGACCAAGTCTTTCCCACATTCACTTGATGCACCCAAATCAAGTCCCATGCCTACTGACTTGGCAGCATCTAGATGACCAAAAATGACCATCTATAGAACACAGTTATTTGTACCACTACACATATATTGAATGCACATGCCAGATGATTTTTGTTAAAACAATGCAAATATTACTTTATATAATATAGTAGTAGAAAACAATGCAAGTGGTGTATGCAAAGAGTGTCGACAATATTTGTGGTACTTTACCCGATGGTGTGAGGCTTGACATTGATATCCGGCTTTGTCCATCAACACCAATTAATGGTGGAGAGATCGGTTACTCTTGATTACATGGTGATTTGCTAAAAACATAAGCTTGGGTTCTTATAGCAGTACGAACTGTACATGTTCAACCCACTCTGCCTAATATTTCTCCCACTCCTAAAGAAGTGGTATAAACATATAACAAATCTATGCCAGATCCGACCACCACTAAATGATACGTTATTGTGAATGGGTTTTGCCCGTTGGAGAAATAGACCAAGTCTTTCCCACATTCACATGATGCACCCAAATCAAGTCCCATGCCTACTCCTACTGACTTGGCAGCATCTAGATGACCAAAAATGACCATCTATAGAACACAGTTATTTGTACCACTACACATATATTGAATGCACATGCCAGATGATTTTTGTTAAAACAATGCAAATATTACTTTATATAATATAGTAGTAGAAAACAATGCAAGTGGTGTATGCAAAGAGTGTCGACAATATTTGTGGTACTTTACCCGATGGTGTGAGGCTTGACATTGATAGCCGGCTTTGTCCATCAACACCATGGTTATCTACCGTTAGGCCGATTGGCCACTCGGTCCAACATCTCCCACTTGGTCATTCGGCTAGTCTTGAATAAGACCCATGGAGATAACATGTCTTTTGAAGTCTTCAGCAGCTATAGCTTTTGTCAAAGGATCAGCAATCATATCCTCTGTTCTCAAATAACTTACTGTTATTTTCTTCTTCTTCACAATATCAAGCACATAGCAATATTTTCTCTCAATATGCTTCTTTACGGGATCACCACTGAGCTCACCATTGGCAATGGTGCATAATGCTGCTTGATTATCACAAAAAATGTTAATTGGTTTATCAGGAATTAATTTCAAATTAAGCAAGAAACCTTTGATCCATACAGCTTCGCTGGCTGCATGGTTACAAGCAATATACTCAGCTTCCATCGTAGACTTCGCTACACATGATTGTTTCTTGCTTGACCATGATATTGCAGCACCTCCTAGGGTAAATACGTACCCACTGGTAGACTTTAATCCGTCTACGTCTCCTGAAAAATCTGCATCACTATACCCTTGAACAAGTAAAGAGTTAGTATGGTAAGTCAATTTATATCCCTTTGTCTTCTGGATATACCGCAATATACGTTTTACTGCTATCCAGTGAGCGATACCGGGATTACTTTGAAATCTACTTACCAATCCTACGACAAAACTCAAATCAGGTCGGGTACACAACATGGCATACATTAAACTTCCAACTACCTGTGCATATGGTTTTGAATTCATTTCAATTCGTTCTTTTTCATTTGCAGGGGCCATTTTCTTAGATAATTTGGTTCCTCTACAGATGGGTGTATCAACAGGACCACAATGTTCCATTTTATATTTCTTTAGAACACTATCTAAGTATGCTTCTTAGAATAATGAATTGTCTTATGCAATCTATCTCTGTTATCTTGATGCCTAATATAAAACTAGCTTCACCCATATCTTTCATCTCAAATCAGATTTAAGCCAAGTTTTAATTTTTACAATGAATTCAAATCATTACCTAACAATAATATATCATCAACATAAAGAGATAGCATAACAAAAGTACTCCCCTTTGTTCAAAACATAGATACAAGGATCATAAGCATTAGCTACAAACCGTAATTAGTGATAGCATCATGAAAAGTTAAATATCATTGACAGATGATTGTTTATCCCATAAAGAGATTTTTTAACTTATAAGCTTTATCTCTATTATTTTCATCTATGTAACCTTGTTGCTCCGTGTATATGTCTTCTTCTAAGTCTCCATTTAGGAATCTTTGTCTTAACATCCATTTGGTGTATTTCTAAATCTAAGTGAGCAGCAATAGCTAACAAGATTCTTATGGATGTAAATTTAGCTTCAGGAGAATATGTTTGAATAATCTATATCCTTTTCTTGTGTGAAGCCTTTCGCTACTAGTCTAGCCTTATATTTGTCTAGACATCATCCTTAAACTTCTTTTTTCAAAATCCATTTACAACCTATAACATTCTTGTTTTCGGGTAAATCAACAAATTTCCATACATCATTTTCATTAATTGATTTTATTTCTTCATCTGTAGCATATTTCCATTTATGAGCATCGAGGGCAATTTCATAGCTTGTTTAAAGTTTAAAGGATCAACATCGAGATGTGTTCTCATCTGCAAGAAAAATGTTCATCATCAAAAAATTCATTCTCATCCAAAACAACTGCATAATCTTTCAAATAAGAGGTGGATTCCTACTTCTAACAATCTTAGTAATTGTATCATGCGGAGGAGACTGAATCAAATTTTCATTATCTAAAGAAGGTGTCTTATCTTTAGGAATTTCAAACAAATTAACCATACAATTATTAGACATTGGTTCCAAGTTTTCTTGATGAAATATGCATCTCTGCATAAATTACACCTATAGATCCATCGGCATGGTGAACAACAAATCTATAACCTTTAGAATGATCAGCATAACCAATAAAAATGCCTTACTTGTCTTAGGGTCTAATTTAGATGTATTTTATCTAACACTCTAACATGTGCATTTGCTCCCCAAATTCTAAAATGACTTAAGTCGGGTTTTCTACCACTCCCACAATTCATAAGGTGTGTTAGTCACGAGATTTAGATGGCAATCTATTCAAAATATAAACAATGAGATAGATAAAGCTTCTCCCCCAAAAATGAGTACCCAATTTTGAATATTAAGCATGCTCCTAGTCATATCGAGGAAGGACCGATTTCTCGTTCGACCACCATTTTGTTGTGGCGTATCGGGCAAAAGTAAATTGATGAATAATACGTGGTTCTTACAAAAATCACCAAAAATTTGAATTATATTCACTCATCCTTGCGAAGAACTTTAATTTTTACGTTAACCAACCTACGGAAAAATATACATCTACAACTGGGCTTTTACAACGCTTCGCTAAATATCGTAGAAAGTCATATGTTTTACAACGGTTGTCGAAGTAAGAGTTGTCGTATATCATCACCACCAACACTTAGGAGCAAGGGTTACGATTAGAAAACAAATGACAACTCTTTAAGAAAAGAGTTGTGACGACGTTTAGCTATAACAACTCTGTTTTATAAGTGTAGCGACTTAGACTATGACAACTCTCACAAGTGTTGTGGAAGAAGACAAAAATATGATCTTTGAAAAATATGTTGGGGAGATTCAACATGAACCTACTGCATGGAAGTGTAGCTCAATCAACCATCCTTTAAGCTCACAAGTTATGCTTTGTTTTATTGTTTTAAATAAACACCTATAACAACACTTATAAGTGTTGTTGAAGTAAAAATATATGATGTTGGAAAAAATGAGGTTGGGGATTTGATCCACAACCTTGGGCGTGAAACTCTACACCACTAACCATCCTACACTATCACGGGTTAAATCAAGTTTGTGGTTCTTCAATACACTACCTTTATGACAACCCTTCATAAGTGTTGTAAAAGAAAATGTAATGCTTAAGCGGATGGCAATAAGCAGTAGCGTAGCCTATACATAACAATTCGTACATGCATTCTATGTAAACAATCACATACAATCTTCTCACCAAAGAGGGTTAAGTTAAAAAAAAAAATGTAAAAGCGCCCTTCCAAAACCATATAACTCAAATAACGCCCTTTCAATGACCCATCGAGATATGAATGAAAAAGTATTAGATTATGCCAAGGGTTGAGGTATCATGTATGTTACACAAGCAAAGACACATAATTAGCAATCATAAGCGACATATCCCTTTTTCTCTCCTCCTTTATCAAGATACAGAGGCCGTGATGAAATGTTATATCATTTACTGATGGCGAGTTAAAAAATGGGTGTTTACTCGAACAAACATTATAAAGGTAATAAAGCTAGCATTTTATACATTAAGCACCCAAATGGAGTTGTTAACTGTCTATTTTGCAAGAACAATACTAGTTTTAGTAAAGGAAATACATCAAGAACGACTATGACAATAAAAATTGAATATAGTAAAAATAATACACTATCTTTGACTTAGCTTTTGAACTTTGTTTTCTTCTTCTTTGTTCTTCTTCTTTGTCGGAACCACTATGATATAATCACCATCTTCTCTTAAGTAGCTCTACTGCTTCGTGATCCATTTGGAAAGCAAGAGTTGAAGTATCCTTGGTTGGCAATTTGTGTCATGCTTTCATTGTATTCCTCTAATTCATGGAAACCCCTAGGTGGTGGTTTCACCATCACATATTGATTAGATGTATTTGACTCTCGAGAATAGAAAACTTATCGCGCTTGTGTTGCTAAAATGAATGGATCGTTACGTATTGGTTCTTATCTTTTTTAAATTGACTAATGTAAAGCCATCATCTACCTTCACTCAAGCTAGTGTGAGCCCAATCACATTTGAATATTGAAATTTGAAACATATGATTGTAGTCCAACAATAGAATTTCTTCTAAAACCACCAGAAACCACTTGTTTCGACCGTCCGACAACTAAGGTTGTTGATTCAATTGAAACTCCACTGTTTTGTGTGACTCTCTTAACATCCTTACGTAATAAACCTAGACCCATTGATTAGCAAACCTTTATATGATATGCAGTTTTTCTAATGGCCCATATGACAACCATTCTCGTGTTTGATATTGACATGCCTTGTTCAATTTGCATCTTAACTACAAATGTATAATCTCGGGACATAAGAATACTAAGCTGCGTTTTACGTATATTTTTCGACAAAATGTCCAAGTTAAGCGCGCATAATCGACTAAGAGTGGACTAAGCGTACCTTTTGTTGAAACCAATCTGCAAATGTGTCGGTATTGTATGGAGTTGAGTTGGTCTTCACTGGTAATTTCCCTCCGACACCAGACTTTTAACTCGTCCATATACATTCTATGACAAAGTAAAATTAAAAAATGAAGTATTAAGCTGACACACCATTTTTAATGAACATGAATGTCATACTTCACGTCATATATAGGTCAATTTCGGGTGTGTTAAAAAGCACATATCTGTGAGCTATCTTTAACTTCTCACTATCCATCGCACTTGGACACCTTTAGAAAGAGGACGTATTGCCGGTGTGGAACCATTTTGAATGTTTTCGTTATGCCTTTTTGCTTTCTGATCACATTTTAATTTGCTTGGGCCTTCTGAATATCAAAATACCTAACACACTCCATTCCAAGATAACACTCGGCTATACAAGCTTCGGGTTGTGCATAATTCTTTACATATTCTTTGAATATCTTCATATACCTAGGATAATCGCGTATGCAACGGTTACCAATGAAATAAATATTAGTATCTCTAAGCTACAAAGGGCATAACTTTCTACAAGAAACAAAAATAACGAGAATTAATATGAAATAAATTGGCATACCTTTCAAATGGATACATCCAACGATATTGTACAGGTCCACATAATCGTACTTCTCGAGCTAGGTGAATTGTCAAGTGCACCATTATATCAAAAAATGACGGAGGGAAGTACCTCTCCAACATACACAAAGTCTCGGCAACTTCTACTTCAAGTTCTACTAATCTACGGAGATCGACGCCCTTTGGCATATTTCGTGAAAATAAGAACATAACACGAAAATTGCCTCCTTGGCCCTACGGGTAAAAGTCCTTGCAAAGCAACGGGTAATATTTGTTGCATAAGAACATGGTAATCATGAGACTTAAGAACACCTAAGCAACCATCTTTAAAATGCTTTCTAAGATCAAGAACTATACCCATATGGAACCTTCAAATTTCTCATCCTATTATAAAATATAGCCTTTTCCTTGTCATTTAAGCAATATCTTTGTGGTGGAAGGATGGATTACGCCATTTATCTCTTTGGATGCAATTATGGTCTTATTCCCATACTCTTGAGATCATTGCGGGATTTTAGACCGTCTTTTGTTTTAGAATTTATATTCAACACGGTACCAATGATACTCTCTGAACATTTTTACGTATGCATAACATCAATATTGTGTCGTAGTAATAAATCCTAGGAAGATGGAAAAAATCCTAACATTAGTAACTCTATGAAGTTGACAACATAAACAAGTAATTTTGAAGATAAGCAAAATATTACAAGTAAATTTGAATTTATAGAACTGACCTTCGATAAGCTAAGTCGAAGAATATCGAGTTTGTTAAACTGCCGAAGCTCGGTTTCATCATCAGTGCACCCGAAGTAGCCGCGTCGTAACAACATCCTTTTCCGCTTCCCACACTTAGAATTAGCACATTAATAAGCTTGTTGCCATGATGCTACGCCCCTTACTCTTTTTTTATTCTTCTTCTTTTCCTCTTTCTTTTCCTTATCTCCTCCTCGTTCTTCTCCGCTTTCCCAAAGTCATTCACAATACTATTTTTCGACATTCAAAGCGGCACGGACCTAACGGTGGCTTTCCTTTTTCTCAACCTCTCCATTAAACCCGTCTTTTAAATCGCGAAGAGGATGATTATGACGAAGAAATCTCCTATGATTCAAGTACGGTTCTACGACTAAATAACCTTGGTTGAGGTGTATTTTCACCATAAAGAAGGGCAAGGCGCCTTCCTTTATCACGTACATCGAGATAGATTACCATATGCGGGAAAATCGTTTATTGTCCACATTAATAAAGCCTTCAAGTTAAAATTTGTTTTAATAAACGAATCATATACACGAAGTCGTTCTCCCATAACTCAATTAGATCATCAATCACGACTTCAAGTATATTGTCCTTAAGTTTTCAATCAACATCTAAAAATTAACTTAATACGATTGGGGGGGCAAATTAAAACCGATCATCTTTGGTAATAATCCCGAAATCCATGACAAGCCCAAGGCGTAAGTGCAGAATCTGACAAACTCGAAAGCTTTCTATCTATGTGCTTCAAAAAGAATCTCTTGTATGACGCATCTTCCTATCTTTACTCTTGTTCATGTGCATATTAACCTTGGCCAATGAACCCAATCTTTACTCATCCTTTATAATTACATTTAGGACATTCTTCTGCATCTTTTTCAAGTCTTTTCTAACAGACAACAATCATTCACACAAGCATGTATTTTCTCGTAGTCGGTCATTACCCAATCTTTAAAGATTAATGGCGAAATTCTTTCTTAATCTTTAAAGATTAATAAGTAGCAATCATAAGATGTAACCAATGTAATAAGGCTGCTTAGGAAGTCAAAATGATATAAAAAATATGGAAGAAGACCACGAATTCTGACCAACATCAAAGCATGGAAATAAATTAGTGATGATGTTTAGTTTTTTATGTACATAGATTACATATACAACCCACGAATTACATATACAAATAGGGGATTGAGAATACATATTCCAGATATGCATATTTAACTAGTATAGCGACCGTATTCGGTTTACTTTTTTATGTACATAGATATAGTCCATGATTAAAAACCTGGAGAAGATATTCAAAATAATGATTCGATTATGTACATAGATATATTCCCGGCCATCTTCTTCATAGATATGTACAAATAATGCTTAGGTTACTCATAAGACCTTATTTATAGCGAGAGTTGCGACGGTGCTGTGATGTCATTTAACTTTAACTCATTGCACTAATAAGAGCTTCCGGCAACTCCATGGCACACAATAGAATCAAACAAAAGCCTCAACTATAAGGAACATATGACATATATTCGGTGCTCAAGTAGGCCACTTGTGATTTGCAAATAAAAGCCTCAACTATAAGGAACATGGTTTGCAAACAAAATGTGAAAATGACAAAACACATTAGAACTCATTTTTTATACAATTCAAGACATTAAGAAAATGCGGGAGATAAATAGATTTCTTGCATAACTCATTTTTAATACAATTCGAGACATTAAAAAAAAATGGGGAAAACAATAGGGTATTTGAGTTTTTCATTAAGTCCAATCTGAGAACCTAATTAGATTAACTAGATTTAGACAAAGATCCACTGACCTATCAATTTCATGATGACAAGAAATTTCAATTTCAATTTGGAAGTAGATATCAATTTTAGGCCGTATCATTTAATGCAAACTACCCATTTCGGAAAATCAAATAAATCAAATAAATTACCCATTTCGGGATATAAAAAAAATCAAATAAATTACCCGATCAAAAAAAAAAAAACTACCATTTCTACCCAAAAAATCAAATAAATGCTGCAATTGTAGTTCAAAAGATTAAATTTAATGCAATTGTAGTTCAAAAAAGCGAGAATATAATATTATCAATCTTATCGATTGAATCACAAATCTTATCAAAAAGATTAGAATTTATAATTATAAGATAAGGGTTATAGATCGAAGCATAAAAGACTTTTGGGAAATTCGTGGAGGTGATCTTCAACTACGTGGTGATGATGAAGTTGGTGAAGAAATCGAGATCGATGATGTAGTTGAAGACGATTGTAATAATGGAGTACAGTTGGATCGATGAAGATTCCAATGATTTGAGTGATGGTGGTGATTTGGGTGAATCTAACACTTTCTCTGTCGAAGATGATGTTGGGGACAAGTTGTTGCTTTCTGTCGAAGACGGGGAGATGAAGTTGAGACGCAGGGAGATGAAGTTGAGGAGAAAAAAGGAGGATAAGGAGGAATTAGTGAGACTTTTGTTAATAAGGAAAAAAAACACAATGGACGGTTGTAGATTAAAAGATTAAAGAATCAATAAATGGATGGTTTTGATGTTATGAAAAGAAAAATTAATTAATTAAAATGATAAAAAAATTGAAATATATGTATATATATCTATATTTAAAAAGAAAGGAACATTAATTATTATTATTATTATTATTTTTTGGAAATCCCAATTATAAATGAAAAAATGCACAAATTAAAGTCTGACTCTTTCAAGATTAAAATGATAATTGAAGTGGAATGCCCAAATAAGATAGATTAACTCCGCTGTCTCGGTTCATCCCAACGAGACTTCGGTCTAACTCAGTGATAATTGAAGTTTTAATGCCCAAATCGATAGATTTCGCCTCCGTTCATCCCAACGAACTCAAGACTAACTCGGTGATAATTGATGTGGAATGCCCAAATACGATAGATTTCGTCTCGGTTCATCCCAACGAGAGAATCTCTAACTCCGGTGATAATTGATGTCGGAATGCCCAAATCCGATAGATTTCATCTCCGTTCATCCCAACGAGACTAGGTCTAACTGAGTGATAAATCGCAGTGGGTGTAAAAAAGAAGAACAGATAGTTTTTTCATGATTTCGAAATGGGTTTGGGAGATGCTACTTATAGGAGTTTTTTGCATCTGTTGGGAAAAGACATGTCTTTTCACCAATCCGTTTCTCTTCACAAAAGAGATCGTCTCTTCAATAATTGACCAGTTGTCTGTTGAATTTAGAATTTTACGAAACGTTTTCCAACTCCCAAACAATTGATATCAAAAATTCCGGGGATAATTTGCCTGGACGCCCCCAACGAGAGACTCCCTCTCCCCCACGTATAATTGACCCTGACGCCCAAATACGGATTTCGCTTCTTCCCAACGAGAGACTCGTGTCTAACTCAGTTGATAATTGAAGCTCAAATGCTCAAATATAATAGATTTCGTCTCCAGGCTTCATCCCAACGAGACCTTGAAAGTCTAACCGGTGGATAATTGCATAATCCAAAAATTTTCGCCTTCCAGTTCATCCACTAGACCCCAAACTCAGGGATAAATTGATGTCTCCCAAATAATCGATAGAATTTCGTCTCCATTTCATCCCAACGAGAGACTATTCAACTCCAATAATTGAAGTCGGAATGCCCAAATCGATAGATTTCAACTCCAGTTCATCCCAACGAGACTCAGGTCTAACTCCGTGATAATTGAAGTCGGAATGCCCAAATCTGATAGATTTCATCTCAGTTCATCCCAACGAGACTCCTGAGACTAACTCCGATGATAATTGATGTCGGAATGCCCAAATACGATAGATTTCGTCTCCGGTTCATCCCAACGAGAGACTCGGTCTAACTCAGTGATAATTGAAGTCGGAATGCCCAAATCGATAGATTTCATCTCCAGTTCATCCCAACGAGAGACTCGAGGTCTAACTCGATTGATAATTGAAGTCGGAATGCCCAAATACAATAGATTTCATCTCCGTTCATCCCAACGAGACTCAAGACTAACTCCGTGATAATTGATGTCGGAATGCCCAAATATGATAGATTTCAACGAGAGACTTGGCCAATTCGTGTTCGTTTAAGGTTTATTAGAACTCTTAAAGTGTGTTTCTTTGTCAATCTGTATGATTTTGCTTAGACCAATATCTAACGTACCAAAGTGAGGGGTGCAAAAAAAAACCAAAATCTAATGGTGGGAAGCCTTTTGGTTTGTGTTTCTTTTTCAATCCGTATGCTTTTGTTCTCTCCAATCACAAACTTGTTTCTCTCCAGCTAAAAGCCCGCCCAATTTTGGTCACGTGTCCCGATTGAGGAATTTACGAGACATTATTAATTTGTATTCCAATGAACGTGTCTTCTCTGAGTTTATTCCCCCTAATTTTTCAGCCAATTTCTAGACGCGCCCAAATTTCTTAAAGACATCCAAATTTTCGCAAAATCACTAAAACAAACCCCTCTCTCACCAAAACCGAAAACCCTCTTCACCAAAAAAAGAAGAAAAAAAAATCTCTCACCTGTACCAACTGAAGAAATCTCTCGATCTCTAAATCTCTCAAATTATAACCCATAATCGAGAAAACCCTAACTTCGGAAGCAATATCTCGATCTCTAAATCCCTCAAAAGATAACCCATAATCATAAAACCTAAATCAAGCAATCTCTCAATCTATTGGCCGAAACCCAAAGGATTAATCTCTCGAACTCAATCGAGATCTCACCAAGGGTAAGAATCTCTCATACTATCAAATCTTAAGAGTAATTTCTTTTCCGTTTTACATTTTAGGGATATAATATTTTGGGTTTTTTCTTTTCATGTTAGAAATTTTAGGTCTTAACATTTCTTAAGTTTTGTTGTTTCAACGATAGATTTAAATTGGGTCTGTTTAATTTTAGGTCTTTAATTTTGGTCTTTGATTTTGATGATGATTTTCATCCTAGTTTTGGTCTTTTTGAAGATTTGGTCTCTGTCACTCATGTTCTAGTATTTGGTATTAATGATATGATGATTGTCCCTATAGCTCATGTTCTAGTACTTTTGTTAATAGTATTAGTTGTTTATGATGAATGAGGTTTGGTATGTTACGTATACTTGAGACATTTTTTTCTTTGTCCTGTGTTACACTTGATTTGAGTTCTTTATGTTACGTATACTTGAGGTTTGCTATGTTTAATATGTTATAGCTTTTTTTAGGTTCATATGTTGTTTTATAGCATCTTTAACATGATATATAGAAATTAAGTTTGAGTTCTAGCTTATTTCAATCTTTAATTTTTGTCTTTTTGATGATTTTTCTCTCAATAGATTTATGCAAAATCAACTAATTTGTTAACATTATTTGATTGATGATAAGTGTACAAAAATCAACTCAATTTTATTTCTTTGGTTGATGATAAGTATTTGAAATGATAATAATATCAACGAGTGTGTTAGTAATTATCAACTCATGTTCTTTCCTTGCTAGATTGTGTCAACTCAAATTGTGTATGAAATGATTTTGATTTATTGTTAAGGATTTGATTTGTTAGTTTGTCAATATGTTACGTATTGATGTGATATGAAATGATGGTTTTGTGTTAGCTTAAGCCACATTGATAATTGAATTCTGTTTTGTAAGGCATAACTGCAATAATGAAGACTAGCAAGGAGGCGGTCTGGAAGAAGCGGTCAAAGCGGATGGCAATAAAGGTTAACACTTGTCATCATAATTGCAGTGTAAACAAATTTCCATATAGCTTCTCATTTAACTAAGTTACGGTTGTTGCGAGATGAAAAACAAAGAGAAGACCGGTAAACATCCACGAAGAGTAACAAGTCCCAATCTAATAATGCCGAACCATCTTCTAATATAAGGCAAGTAAGGAGATCACCAAGGACAAAGCATGTTACTGAGAACCAACCTAGCTGCAATTTCTCCAATGAATTGGAAAGCAATGACTCCAAAGCGTCGCGATACAGATCAAAGTGCTAAATCGTCGTCAACAACTCATCCGGAACCATTGCCTTCACTTTGTAAGTAGGCGAACTTCTCCAAGGTACAAGAAGTTACCCGAACATGATCTTTGCAACAACTCTAAAGCGTCGACAACCGGAATTGGATACTCTCTCATCACCTACAAAGATACAAGCAACACATGAAGAGGAAGGTGTTAAAATCAATGCGAAAGTGCTCCACCTACAAAGTCAGCAACCACAGAGTCTCATTCTAATCGCTCTAAAGGGAGATCTTGGAAATTCTGAAGTCACTCAAAATAAAGTAAATCGAAAACCACACGGGCGACACAGACCCATGTCCGAATGTTCTGTGAGGATCCAAATGACTCGCTTGCAGTTTGCAAGAGGAAGAGGAAGAGGAAGATGAAGAGGAGAGAGAAGAGAGAGGAAGAGGAACAGAGAGAGGAAGAGGAACGAGGTAGAAGAGGAAAATCCAAATGATGTGGATAAGGATTTGGAGAATGGTAAAGAATCGATAATGAGGAAAGTGAAGAAGGAAAAGAAGCAAAGCAAAGAAAGTATGTTCCACGTGGCCCAACCCGGATGCACGCATTGAAGTTAGATTCTCTTGAGCCGAGAAGAGACCAGTTTCCTTCAACACTAATGAACAACCAATTGGCGATCCATTCGTTCAACCGCCGGTGTGCTAGGGGTGCTTGTTCGGAAACTTAGTTAACTTTCACAGATTGGAGGCTTGTCCCTATTCAAGCCAAAGAAAACATATGGAAGATAGTAATGGTACTGTAATTCATAGCTATTTATCTCTTTTCATTAAGTCCATAATTATTTAATTCATAGCGTATTCTAATACAATTTATTTACTTTTGTTTGTAGAACCGATTCATTGTGCACAGTGTTACAAAGATTACTATTTCAACAAAATGGGAGCTTATCTTAGAGAAGCAAGGTCAAGAAAAGCTGGTTTGGTTCTCGATGCTTTTGATCGGCTCAAGGGAAGAAAGAGAAAGCAGGTGGAAAAAGCTAATGCCGAAGACAATGACATTTAGGGAGTGGAAGAATTTGTTAAACATGTAACCTCTCGATTTCGAGTAAGTTTTTTAATTATAACGAATGATTGTATATTTGTATTCAAAACTTTAAAGTCTATCAAATGATGTCTCTATTTTTCTTTTCAGAGTCAAAAGAATAATAATGCAAGAAAAACGTTCAAAACACACCACCCGCGCTACCATAAGTCGAAAGTTAATGCGATTGGAGGAGGCGTTGGTATGTTCACCACGTGAAACCTATTGACTTAAAAATATAATTGCTTGGTTGTTTGGTTATTGTGACATTATTGATGCAATTACAAACATTTAGATGCTTATCTTATTTCTTATAGGTTGATCTCGGCCTTTTAACGGGTTGTGGATTGTAAGGTTGTTTATGATGGATCATTTCATAATTGAGATCAAACGACTGTGGTATAGACTAGCATACATAATTTGACATAGGTTGTAATATGTGAAATTCCATGAGTCACGGAATTTGGTTGGCTTGTGCTCTTACATGAAGATATTTGTAATATTGTCATTGGTTGCCGCCATGTGAAGTATCAATACTTAAATATTCATTTGATTTAGCACCTTGGAGATATAATGCCTTGAATGAATCTCTTCTTTGTTTCTTTGTTATTGTTTTCCTTCATTGGTTATAAAGCATTATAGAGAATGAGGTGATTGTTTTGATTGCCCAAATGATGGCTTAAGCGTATCGGCTATAGCTGATCATTTTCTATACTTCTCTTTTATGCGGTGTTTTGTTTTGTTTATGTATTAGCTATTTGATTTTCATGGAAGATGAGAAGTTCTCTACATAGTTAGATCTTAGAAATCTTCCAAGCTTTTTCTTAGCATGTATCATGACTTTAATACCATGTTGTTATGCTATTGTTGATGATTTTTATGTATTGATACATTTATTTGGCAGCAAAAAGAACTAAACACAACCAAGGAGATTGATCGACAGTTTATGGAAAACGTGGTCATAGACAACGCAAAGGAAAGATTCAAATCCGGGTGTTGTACAAGCTTTTGTAATAAATCTTCTCCTTTTCCTTTGTGGTTAATGTGTGTGCTTCAAAAATGTGAAAATATATGATGTTTTACACTTAAACAGGGAGAAACTTGAAAAAAGTGAAGGCGGAGCATGGTCTTTGATGTTGGATCATCCGTGATGGATGATATTCTTGCAAAGGCCTTTGGCGAGGACAAAACTACGGGGAGAGCTAAAGGAATTGGTTTTGGAAGCGACACGTAAAAAAGGTTGCTGCCCAATCCACTATAAATTGATGATTACTGAGTGTCGGGGAAAACACGTGAGAGCAACTGAATGATCGGTGGTGCGGTTAGAGGTGAGAACTTAACTTGTTATTAGTTCTCATTTTCTTGATGATTTCAAACTTGATTGTGAACCTCATTGCTTTATCTTCTCTTAATATAGGAAAAGGAACTCGGCATGTGCCAATGGGTCTCACCCTCTCGCGGGTCAACTCCAAAAGCCCGGCCCAACAACCGGGAGGCTAGCACTAGGGGATTTTCTCTGCAATGAAAACTCAACTCATACAACTCCAAGTCACAGCATCGACCAAATGAGGTCCAAGTGCCAAAAGGATTCCAAGCTTGCAAGTTGTTAATTGGTACAAGGAGGCGAGGTGGTTGCGGAGAGGCTGAAATTCTTGAAAGCAGAGATCCAAGCAAGGAGATACATGGAATGCCAATGGGTCTTGGAGCCTACAACTTTGTATGTGTGAAGGTTGCTTATGGGAGGATGCTCATGTATACAAGGCGTGAAGAAGTCAAATATGTTGGTCAGGATGTTTCAAATTTTATCACATGGCCCAAGGATAGAATTTCCTACCCAGTAGACTTCTTAAATCATCTTTCATCTTTTTGGAACTTAACTTTTGGGCACAAACATCATGAGTTTCATCACTGCCACTTTTTGAATGTTTTTGTGTATATCACAAGGGTATGTGAATGAATCTTTTGATTCTTTGAGTTTAGTTTAATTTCAATGAATCTTTCAACTTGAGCCTATTTATGTTTTGATTTAATCTAGTTGTTTACTCACATTTCACAACACAAACAAGGTACCAAAAGTGAAATGTATGTGTTGAGCCTTATTCACATAGAGTGTTGTGTTAGAGAGATTTTCCACTACCCAACCAAGATATTGTGAAATAACATCTTTACAATATAACTATGTGTTGTCCAAGATAGTTCGACAACTCATACAAGTGTCGTGCAAATTTTATTAACAATAATAATAACAATTGTTTTATATGTTTCTAGATACCTTACTTGTGTTGTCCATGATAGTCCTACAATACTAATAACAGTGGTGTTCAAATTTTTTACTACATAGTATAGTTGTATCATGATGGTTTTACAATTCCAACCAAGCTGTAGTAGCTGTAATAATCACAATACTAATAAGTGTTGTGTTAACAAAATTTACTACTCAGTATAGTCATTGTAAACATATTTCTTGCAATATAAGTAGGAGTTGTTTAGTACGGTTGCACAACTCTACGAAGTGTAGTGAAAATTGTATTCACAATACTAATAGATGTTGTCTTCCATTTTTCAACAAGCAGAGGCTCGATATTGTGAAATAATTTATTACAACATAACTATACGTATTGGCAAGATAGTTCCACGATACAACACTTTTGTTGTCAAAGATGTTCCAGAACAACAAGCAAGGGTTATGTTAGGCTTTATAAAAAAATCGAAAGGGAATCACAACTTTGGCAAAATATTGTCGAACTATGAATCACATCACCGTTTACAACACTTAGTCAAGTATTGTAGAAAAGCTTGGACTTTCTACAATACCCCACTACAATACAGAAAAAGCGTTGTAGTAAGGTTGCTACAACGCTAATATAGTGTTGTAAATGATGATTTT